>JAWWLV010000011.1:25060586-25086625 GCA_035041135.1 Platyrinchus mystaceus | reverse complement strand
AATGAAGGGGACCTGCTGCAGCCTCTGAAACTGCAGAACCCAACAGGAGCCCCTCGGAGGGACTGATGTCTGGAGGGGCTGACCTCAACACACAGGGAGCTTTTCCATTTAAATTTCTCCAGAAAGTTGTTTCTTGTTAATAAAAAGAAAGCACATCAGTCCAACATTTCTTGAAATGGTGTGGTGTTTTAAATACACGAATCCTTGTGTGGTGAAGTGCTTAAGCGAATTGGGATGCTCAGCTGCAAAGCTGAAAGTATGAAAACAACAGCTTCCCTGTGAAAATAAAAGAAAGGAGATCTTCATAGTAAATGCTCATCTTTAGTAATGCTTAAAGGTCAAACACAGTACTTGCCTAAATTGTAATTCCGTGATCTTACAGGCTGTTTTAGCATGAAGATGCCTTACTGTTGGAAACAGCAAAATATAATGAACCATAACTTTATACAGATATGTTTAAATATATGTTAATGCTAAAATTTGACTTTATAAGACTCTAAATAACTTTTTGAGTTTTGGCAGTTTGGCCAAGAGATGGAACTAAATCTTTCTTTTGTGCAAGCACTTAAAAACTCATGTAACACTTATGCCACTTTTGAGCCTCTGCGTTCTCAAATTCCAGACAATCCTCATCCCCACATTCAAAATGGGTTTCTTTACTTCTCTGATCCAGAGTCTTCTGTAAGGGTAAGTAGTTGCCAAAGCCTCAGAGTAGATAAAAAGAGGAACATCAGTTGTTCCATTTGAAAATAAACAGTGGAAAATAAATAAAATTATCTAATAGGACTCAGTCTTTGAGCCATAATTTTAGCCAGAAAAATCTGTTCTCTTCTATGCTGGTTGCCTGTTGTCCTGAATCAGTGTTTCTCATTTCTGACACCTTCAAAGACTATAGAAACTCTATAAAGTGTTATTTTTGTGTTTCAAAGTTTCTTAAATTATGTGTTCAGTAGTGATGTGGCATTTATCAATATACAGAGCTAACCACTGCTTCTTAATACAAGTTTCCACCTCACTGGCCCTTTTAGAACCCTCAGTTGGCCAGACAGCTTCCACTGGTAGTTCTCTAGAATTAAGGAGCTTGGGGAACAAGTTGAAGTAAAGCCAGACCCAAATTGCTTTCACTGAAAGAGTCTGTATCATTGTTTTCTGGAAAGAAGGGTGTATAAAGTAGCTGAAACATTCTCAAGAAAGAAGATTTTGCCTCAAAAACCATACAGGATAAGCACTTGTATAGCTTTGGCTGATATCCTAAACTGAAGCTATTTAAAAGGGTTTTCTTCTGAGTGGCATGAGAATTGAAGAGTAATATGGTTAAAATGGATCTCCCTTACAGAAGTTCTATGAAAGGTGAAAGTTTCATTCAGTTTGAATCAAGTCATCCTGCTGTCATTGGAAACCTCCAAGGTTCAGCCCTGTGGAAGGGTTTAAAGGCAGCACTTCAGCAATAATCGGATTAGGAGGACTTGCATAGCTCCATGGGCTAAAAAAGAGATAAAAGAAACCTGAGTTCCAACTTGCCCAAAGAAAGGCAGGGAGCTGTGTGGTGCACAATCAACACACGCTTCTGAGGCTTTGATTTTGACAATTCCCTAAAGTAGGGATGCCTGTGGATTTCAATGGGTACTGGAAAATGGTCAGCAATGACAATTTTGAGGAGTATCTGAAAGCACTGGGTAAGGTTCCCTTTGTATTTCTTCAATAAATAATCAATAAATGTCACCTTGGTCTTTACAGTAATCTAATTTTTTTCTTGTATAGTCATAAATCATTTTCATGAGAAATATTTTCTTCAGGAATGCACTTTAAAAATTGCCTTAAGGAAAATTATTTTGCCTTAAGCAGCCTCTACTTTTTATCCTCTTGAAGCTTGCACTAACAGAGATTAATCTACATAGTTTGAAGAGGTGTCAGATTTCAAACAAAAAAATACAATCATAATTTGAAAAGAGTAAAATTGTTATGTTTAATAAAGAATCAGTACTGTACATTATGCAATTTGGTGTGTTTGTATTTGATGTTAAGCGTTAGTATTTCTAGAGAAATACTCAAGGCCTTATGAACTGCTCAGTACAATTTTTTTTAAGATTCAATGTAATGAGAAAATTGAAACATTAAGTTATTGAAGTTAAAAGAATTCAGTGGTAGACTTTTTCCTCATGAGAATTCTGTCCTGAAAGATCTGGACATTTTATTTATCTTTGCTCCTTTTAGTTCTCCCTAAAAGTGACAAGCTTGTTTTTGTGGATGCCTTTTCTGGATAAAAATAATTCTTTTTCTTTTTCAGATGTAAACGTTGCTGTAAGAAAAATAGCAAACTTGGTAAAGCCTGACAAAGAAATCCTTCAGAACGGGGATCATATGATCATTAAAACTCTAAGCACTTTTAGAAACTACATCATGGAATTTGATATAGGAAAGGAGTTTGAGGAGGATTTATCTGGGGTGGATGATCGCAAATGCATGGTAAGAATTAGAACTGTAACCACGGGCAAACAAAAAGAGTAGTACTGATCTGAGGCCTTTCCCAGACCTCACCTGTTACCCTTCTGTGGGGCTATTCCTAAAATTATTTCTGTATTTCTCAGTTGGCCAAGATGTACCTACAGTTTTGGGCATGCCTTTACTAATTTTAATCAGGAGCACAAAACAATTTTATCAGTGAGTGAATAGTAACTTCAGTGAAACTTTGCTCAGTTATACATTAGTCAAAAAGGCATCTCAGTTCCCTTTCAGAACTCTTTACTGGATGATGTTTTATGGTAGAGAAATCCATTGATTGCAGGACCAGGCACTAGTCCCAGTGTGTAAGAATGGCCAAGTGCTTGAAAAATTTGTGTAAGTTAATTAAAATTATAAATATATATTACTTAAAAAATTTTATATGCATTTATTAGAGCAGACACATTAATTACTGGAGCAAATATTATTGAAATAAACAAACAGGACTCTCTCTCTCTGAGCTGTGACTCTTGTGAGCTCTTCTTGCTTGCCAGGGAGACAATAGTTTTTATCTTATGACTGATAAATAGCAATTAACAGGAGAAAAACTTGAGAATGCCAAGTTCTCACCTTTTAGTTTGAAAACATCACACTGGCAATATTCTACAGTGAGGAAGTTGATAAACAAAAGACAATTATCTCAGGAGGGACTATAGAAGAGAAATCACATAAAAGAGAATTAATAGATTTCCATTCTTGGAAAGATAGTGCCATTTAATGCCGATAGTTTTATCTAACAGTACGATATGCAAATCTTCTTTTGCTCTGGTCATGGCAGGAAAGGGAAAGATTGTGGAGACCTGAAAAAGAGAAAGGCTTCCTACTGAATGCCTCAAGTAATCCCTCTGTACTCCTTGTTACAGAGGGTACAGGTGTGAGACGAGTGCAGCATCCAAAATGCACAGCAGGGAGGAGCACATGGATTTGTGTACAGGAAAATGCCCCAATGGCACAATGCATTTTTGACTCCTGGAAGGCTCTTAATCAGGATAATGAGGTCCAGATGCACTGAACAGTTATGAGCACACAGAAAGATTTGACTTAGGTGGCTAATTTACCGTTCGAGATAGCAACGTTCAAAACATCTGCTCACAATGTTTGTGTGCACAGAGCTGTCTCCATCTGAGCATTGTCTGTACTTAAATGCCATTAAACTCCCGTTTAAAGGAGGACTAAACCATCCTCTACATGGCAGAAAGAAGTCTTTGTGCTCTGAGTCTGCCTAGCAAGTGCCTACATTGAGTTCTTACAAAATGTGTAAGGCAACCACTGTGCCAAAAAATCAGATTCAGAGGACAGGGAAATGTGGTCCTTGCCTAATCCTGCTTTCAAAGTGCTGAATATATTTAACACACAACTCTTGATTTCCCCAGAAATATCCTAAATATTTCATTATTTGTAACAAGCAAAAATTTTCTACCTTTTTTTGCTCAATTGAGTGATAGGGAAGAATTCAAAATGTTGAACTAGAAAGAAGAAACTAGAGAAAGATTATTTTAGCCACTACAACAACTATTTGATTTGGAGTAGAACCTAATTCACCCTGCTTTCAAAGGTTACTCAAACATTTTATCTGTTTACTGTTTAGTGCAAAATGTTTATTCGGACTTGGAAGCAGAAGGTACCAGCACCTTCTGGCCTTTAAAAAAAAAAAACAAACCAAAAAATCAGAGGTAGTCACTAATCCTGACTGGGTTTTTTGTTAAGAATGACTTAGGGATGTAACTGCACAAAACCCTCCAGAGGTCTCCATGTCTCTATGGCCTCCAAGAACCAATTCCAGCTGCAGCTGTACGGTTCAGGTCACTGATCCCTGCTTCTCTGCTTGCCTTGTAGCAACGTATCACACTTAATAGTTCCATTTTCTGATTAAAGATTTTTACATGAGGCCTCTGTTTTGTCAAAGGCAAAACAGTACAAGAAGCTCTGTCTTTCTGAAATCACTTCAGTCCAAATCTGATAAACACCTGGAAAAATTTGCAGTTGTTAAGCAGCAAAATAACTCCAACAGTGCAGAAAGAATCCTGTGAGAGCAGGGTCATGGAGGCTATAAGAGATACTGGACCACTCCCTGAGTGGTGTTACAAAGAAAACCACCATAAAAGCAAAGGTTGAATATCATTCTTGGTGTTTCTTTTGCTCAGCTGGGGCTTGTGGAACTGCCTCCATAAATGGCGTAATCATTAATAGTCAGCCTGTGTAATGGGAGAGATTGTGAATCAATTATTGTTATTTATATTGTGAACTGAGCAGACCACTGGGCAAGTTTCATCCAAGTAGCTCAATGTATGAGCAGTACAAAGTAACGTGGATAAGACAAATTGCACATTAAACATTAATCTGTATAGCAGAGCAATCATCAGGAGAGTAGTAAAAACAACCTTGGAGGTAATTCACCCTATAGGTGTGGATCGTTTTTCCTTTTAATGAAGAATATATCATCTCACTAGAGTTAACATAATGTTAGCACAGTGAACAGGTTACATCTTTTGTGTAATTCACTGAAATTGTGTTCACCTTTCAGTTGTAAAACATATCCTTGAGTCAGTCAGGGTAGAGTGTAAGTACAGGAATTCCAAATCGATACTGTCCATAATGAGAAAAGGCTAAAAAGCTTTGCTGATAGTTATTTTAGAAGTAAGCTGAAGTTTGACACTGGGAGTTGATACTCCTGTGGCAGTACAGGCTCTCTCCTTCATTTCAGTGAGGGCTCTTTCATTTTTGTGGTTGGTCACTCCTGGAAGCCTATCTGAACTTTCTGGATCAGTGAGTTAATTGAGCAGGATAAACCTCAGGAATTTCAGTTTGTCCTTCTTTTGACCCTTACCTGTCTCTTTCTTGTATGAACATGTTTTAGGTGACTCTTGAAGATTTTGTTTCCGTGGGGAAGTTAACATTTGCTAGTTTGGAATCCTGAGAAACTCAAAAGTTTCTCCCGTAGTCAAAGATGCAGTTTCTATGTTAGTTGACCACGCAGGACAGATCCCTAATCCCATTGCAAAGTACTTGCAAGAAGGCAGTTGGTATCAATGCCATATCAAAGCATGTAAGGATCAAGCTGCAGCACAACCTGGTCTCCTAAGGAATACAGACAAGACATCTGCATTCACTGAGCCCCATAGTGCTGCCATGCTTCTCCTCGAGCTTCCCCTCAGAGATTTTATCTCCTAGAGAAAAGTTAAGTGACAGTTTCTCTATTTGTTTGGCAATTTCAGCAAAGAAGTGTTTCTGCAGGTTTAATCATACTTAATATTCAGGCTGTTAATAACTTGACAGTTTGAAGTACAAAGGTACAATGGAAATTTACATATCCAGGAACCTCTTTTATTTTTAGCAAATGGTACAAGGAGCACAAGATGTAGAAGGAAGTTTAGAACATTAATATTGTGTTAAGTTTTTTTCTCCTGAGATGTGAATCGGACCATGTAGTAAAGTTTCTGCTACTCTGAAGACTTTGTTCCTGGTTTTAATTGGTAACATATATCAGATGGACAGTGTACCAAGACAGAAATTTAAAGTGAAATGGATAACTCTGGCTTTGGTATTTCCTGCACTCAGTATTTGATCCTGCTGTCTAAATTCTCAGTGAAGCTCCAGTCTCATCATGAAATTTCCTCAGTTTTAAAGATAATGTCTGTAATCTCTCACTGTGATTAATTTAGTGACTGTCTCAGGTATTGCACTAAGTATGAAACTTTGTTTCATATGTATAAACGTTAGTGTGGAAAAAATTTATTGTGCACAAAAGAGTCAAGACCTTATTGAAACAACAATTAATTGAAAACCATGTCTGAGAGTATATCTCATTCATCAGGAGGTAATAAACAGTGGAACTGAGGAATCATCTGCAATGTGAAATATGTACCAGCACACATAAGAACAGAGCAGGATTTGACACTAAGCAGAAAATATAAGCCTTTGAATTGTATTTGCTTAATACATAGTAAAAAATTTATTAAAAACTTAACTGAAAAAACTTAAAAGTTGAAACAAAGGCTGAAGTTTCACATTCCCAGTCTTTGCACCCAATGAATCAAAGCAGCTTGAAAATGGGATAGCTCAGATGCAAAAATTGCTCTCCTAAATTTTTTACTTTTCTAATCATTTGCTGCTGAACTCCGAGGAAGCTTTTGCATTATGATTTTTCTCTGCTGTTCAAGCATTTGACTGAATTGCTTTAGCTCACACTATGCAGAATGAAGCTGTCTTCTGACAGAGACTAAGGGCAAGTGATCTGTTTAAAAAATCAAGGAAGATTTTATGTTCTAAATATAGAACAGCAGAATTCCTTGGATAACTGAAAGCAGTGTTAGTTGCATTGGAACTGCATATTTGGCCAAGCACGTGAGGGGTGCTCCGGTGATTCAGAGTCTTGTGCTCTCTGGTGCAGTAATTTTCTTCTTCCAGGGAGCAGGAAATGAAATGATAATGACTGGGAACTGGTAAACAGAGAAACCAGCAGGAATTTTAAACTGAATATGGGAAATAATACATATAAACGAGTTAGTGAAAAAAAATTGAATGCAAGCAGAATATAACTGTGAATAAGTTATCCAATGGCTATTTAGGGTTCCTTTATTGGAACTAATATAATTTCTGGTCATAGTTAAGAGTTGCTGAGGTGGGGTAGGGTGAGGATTTGGGAGCTGTAGAATTCACTCATCATCATCCATCTTACCATATGAAGTAGCTTCCTGAAAATATAGTCAATTAATTCCCTTGAGGTCTGGAGAACAGAGGTCCACTCCTGGGTCTGTCTCAGGCTCTCTCAAGCTCCTGTCTGTGCCTCAGAAAAGAGGAACAGTTTCCTTTTTCCTGCCTTGTTTCACCCTGCCTGCTCTTTTGGCCATCACTGCTCATTGCCTGCAGGTGAAATGCTCAGCACATTCACGCAGTGATAGCAAATGCCATCTCCTCAATATTTTGCCATATAATTTAAGATGTCATAAACTTCAAATTTTGTAGTGCTGGATTCACATCTAAAATCTGAGACTGATCAGAAGGTTTTGAGCTAGTTATTCACAAAAGCACTGCTAGCACACTGAAGCTCTGTAGGGAACGTGGTTTTGGATGGGTTTAGCATTTCAGCTTTTTGAGAATTCTGAAATGCTCTGAGAGTTACGAATGCAGAAAGTACAATCAGAAAGAATCAGCTGAAAAGCTGAGAACCAGATGTAACAAATCCAATTTGGAATGACGAGCCATTAGTGTTATGTACAATTGCATCTTGCTAAAATTACACAAGGGATAAATCAATTATACACATTAATTTAAACAGTGAGTGTCTTAGAATCGATTCTGATCCTTGCACAAAGTGAATTGGATGTGCTGGGTTTTACTTCTTTTTTTTTTATTTATTTTTTCTTGCTTAGGATATACACAACTCTTCCTATTTTTGTATTATTTGTATGCAATTTTATTTCAGTAAGAAAAAAAACTGCACCGTGTCTAAGGAATGAAGCAATATGCATGGTCCAAACTATTGATTCTACTCCTTCTCCCACATGCTGTCAGCTGCATGGCCTGCAGCTTTTCCACTACTCCCTCCAGCATATTGTTACTGGTTGCTTTCCTTTGTTGCTCTTATGAGCAAGGATTCAAAATAAGGAATTGGAACATTTAAGGTCTGCTCCTATCTGACAGCAGCTTACCTTTGATCTAAAACTTGCCAGTCCAATCCTAAGCCCCTTTTCTAGCAATTCTAGCAATGGAAATGCTGACAATAGTAGAAGCAAAGAAGACTTTATCATGACCCAGGTACAGTGTGGCTAAATATGCACAGCCTTTGGCCAGCAACAGGGTCTTGAGATAAATCCAGGAATCCTTCACAGACCACAACATTGCAGACTGTCCCTTCACAGCTACATTACACTTTGGCTGTGACATCAACATTAGTTTATTCCATCACCACTTCATTTGATGAAAATTTCCCCTACAAACAGCTTACCAGAGGTTTTTATGTCACTTCGATATTTAGTACAGATGAAAATGCTTTTTCTTGAGAAGCCATTGGATACCTAATTGGATATATTGCCATGTTTGACCAAAAGTTCTAGGATATTTTCTTTGGTGTTATTTGTAAACACTGTACAGGAATTGGATTTTCCTGTGTCATCTGACTTAAAAAAAATTACTTTCAATTGTTTAATCCTTCTGAAATCACAATTACAGTTGTAAAATGATGTCATTCTCACAAGCAGGGAATTGCTGGATTGAGATGGAGCACAGAGCGCACTTTTAGAGCTTTGCAGTCATTTGCTGCACCATCTATAGAGACAACACTCTGAAGGGAAGTAGGAGAAAAACAGAGCTGGTACTGCTGTGTTTCTCCTAAAGACAGGAAATCAATAACATATTTTTGATGAAAAGTGGTAGCTGCAGTTCGTATTTGTAAATGCAGTGTGTCAAAAATCTATGTAGCATCAACAAAAATGTTCATGAACTACTTTGAAAAAAGTTATTTTCTTTCATTTGCCTGTAAAATACATTATGTACCTTCAGCTGCAGAGCACCTGCTGCAAGCCAGCACAGTAGGAACAGCCAGCAGGGGAATGGGAAGCATTGTGCAGAGCCAGCATCAAATGGTTTTGCACTTAGACCTTGCTGGGAAATGCAAAGTTCTCTGATAACATGTTTGATGACTATTTCAGTACATGACAAAAGTCACTGTCTCTGGCTGTGGGGCAATATGACTTGCCACTAGAAGCTGGAGTTGTGCAAGACTTCACTACTGTTACTGCTACTAGAGAAAAAGCAAAGACATAGTCAATGATGTGCTTTGGTTTTATTAAATGTTTCATTTAATAAATCTGCCTTGTCTTGTAACTGAAAACAGCAATGAGAATATTTTAATCATAATTTCTTCCAGCTTTAATTTTCAGGAAGGTGGTGTTGCTGTGCACATGAATTTAAATCTTCATTGCACAAAGAGATTAAATCACTAACGAAAGTGTGTGAATGACCAAGTAATGAAAGGAAAATATCAGAGTACAGAAAAAGTGTAAGAATACAGAAATCATATCATAAAACTAAAGAAAACTTGAACTTTTTTTGTGTTCTCAGGCTTCAAAGGCTTTTGTATTTCCCAGAGGAGCTCCATTCCCTATTATTACTCCTCAAGAACAAAGAGTATGTAGTCTGAAAAATGTGTAATATTGTTGGTTAGAATTTTTGAGAGGAGTTAAATTAAGGCAAGACTCACTCTTGTTTATCTCACTCCCTTACCTTTTCTTGTGTACCTTCAGTATTTTTAATAGCATGTTAATCACCATTCTCTGTTGAAGTTTCCCACAGAATTATATGCATCTGACCTAAGAAGTATTCATCTTAGGTTTAAGGATGATCAGATAGTGAGTAAGCAAAATTCAGGCGTGCTCATGACAAACTAGATTATGTACTGCCTAGTAAAAAGGAATAAATTATGTCTTCCATTTATCCTGCAGGAATCTTCAGTTTTAGAGAAATACTACATTTTCATCTACTTGGTTCTGTTACCATCAGGAAACTGCAGCGTCCCAGTGTCCTCTGAGTTAGTCTACCTCTCCTCTTGCTTGTGGAGGAAGATGAAGAATAGGAACTGCCTGCCTGGGCATGCTGTGTCCACCAAACCCTGGCAAAGGTTTCCAGCCACGGTTCAGTGTCTGTAATCAGGCAAACCTTAGGTAACACTATTATAAAAATGGGGGCAAACAAGGTTAATTATAAAGGCCTACTTTTCTAAGAAAAGTAGCTTTACATAAAAGGTGAAGTGTTTCTTTCTCTTGATAGTGTGTGCCAGGAGAGGGAAAACAACAGCAGCTGAACAGTCATGCAGAGCTGCCTTAGTCTGTTCAAGTGCTTGGCTCCTGATTACGCTGTGGTGAAATCCTGATCCAATCTTTCAAAATAAATCTTTGCTCTTATAGACAACAAAAAAGATGATATATACCAACATTTGCCCTACAGTGGTATTTTGGGAATATTATTTTTATGGTCTGATTCCAGTGTTTGGGAATGTTGTGAGGCATGTAAGGCATTGCTGTCTTAGGTGTTGGTGGAGGGTGCAAACGTAGCAGCCACAGCACCTCCAACCTCAGCTACCACTTGCTGTGTGTCTCAATAGAGATGTTTGGGGAGGAAGAACTTGTTTCAATCTGAGTTGAAAGAGAATTTTCTGTCTTCTGTATTAGTGTGCCTTTAATAAAAGAGACATTGAGACATTACAGTTTGACCTAAAGAAAGACAAGATACAGGTGCCTCTGATTAATCTCACTGTCATAAAGGGGTTGTTCTACTAATAAAGAAAAGGACATTATGTTCTCCTGCAATATTCTGTCCTTTATAACCTTCAGAGCAAAATAGCTACATACAAAAATCAGAAATTGTATGGTTTACTCATATCCCCTCAGCATTTATATTTCTCAGAGGAAAGGCAGAGGATAATAACCGAGAACATTGTCTGATAAAGCAGCTTGGTTAACGGTCTGTGGTATTATACTCTTTGTGGTTATCACCAAATTGCAAAAAGCAATATCTGATCTTGACTGGAAAAACAAGAAAGCCAGAGGAAAAAAGTGTGTTGTTTTCTGAGACGAAACAATTTCAGTCACCCTTGGAGGCTAAAAAGTTAACATTTCCTTGAACGGCTACAAATATTTGTCGATTGCCCCCAAATGCACTAAGTGAGGGAGTATTATCAGGCCTAATAACTTTCACAACTGACTTTGAGCATTAGTAGTTGGATTAATAAAGCTGGATCTTTCTTTGTCATGTTATATTGCCTTTGAATTCCCATATAAACCCACAAAAACTAGTAAGGTACTAATGATTAAACTATGCTGAGCTAATACTCAGTGGATACAAGTAAGTGCAGTTACTAAGCAAAGTAGCATGTACAAATGCTTCGTTCCTCAGGATCCCTCACATGTACATGTCATTCATTTTCTGTTATATTCATTTTCAGAATCAGAAATTCTTAGATATGTTAGCTTATAAACATTTTTCACTTTGAATTTGTAGACATCCACTTAGAGACAGAAGATAACAAATAATAGGAGTCAAACAGATATAGGAGAGGATTTATATTGTGGGTGAGCACATATACTACTGTTTTACCCAAATGTGTTCCTTCCTGCATTAGCATTTTTCACATTAAGACAATATATTTTCATTAAAATGTTATCTACTATGTGATTTAAATACATCATTTTCCAAAAGTGAACAGAAGAATTTGTAACTGCATTTTCCAAACTGAAGAGATTTTTAGCAAGGACACATGAGTTTGTCTTTCAGAGATCCCATGTGGTGCAAACAGACTATATGTGAACAATACCAGTGCCTTGCCTGTGATTATCTGTTCTGGCACTCTTTCTATGATTCATTTTCCATGCTTGTTTAGTCTAAAGCTGCCCACAGTAGGAGCTTGCTGGCTGTACTCATTCAGAGATAGTGGCTATCATGGCTATCATTTAAGAATTAATTGTTTGTGATGTGCACGGATTAAATAAATAGGACTGCATAGTTCCTGAGTATTGAACTGGCATTAATTCCCAGAATGAAAAATGGAGGCTGAATTCTCCTAGAAACTCCACAGGATGGATGCAAGAAGTTTCCTTTAATGACAGATCAGAATTCATCATCCCTCCTGATTTGGTTCCTCATGCAGGCAGGTGCTGAAGGCTTTTACAAGATAGACAGTAATTCCATATTTTGTCCTCAGAGTCACTTAAAACGAGCTGATTTAAAAGCCATGTGCTAATATTGATGTTAAATTATCCTCATGGAGCACAAATTGTCACTGCTCTTCCCTCTTTAAATATTTTACAGAGTATTGCTCCTCTTTATCTTAGGGAGATGTGAAAGGCAAATTGTCAGGAAACACTAACCAGAGCAACAAGCTGTAGGATGCACTGCCATACATTTAAGTAGTTTTATGAATGAGGTTTTACTAAACTACTCAGGACAGCACCAACATTCACAAAAGTGCTGTGTTGAATACTGCAACACCTGACTCATCTGCCAGTCCTGGCTCAGGCAGTTCCCCAGCCTCAGTTAAAAGGTGTGATGCTGGGAAGGTCACCAGTTTGCTGATACTCCCAAACCACTCTGCTCCATGAAGGAAGGCAGGTTAAGACATGAGGAAAAAGCAACTCAGTATTCAAAAGCCTTGTTCATCCATAATGCTAGGAAGTGGGAATTTTTTTCAGGTCGAGCAGCTGGGGAATCATTCTTAGGGTGGAAAACCCAAACTGAATCTCAAGTTTTCAGCTCCTTTTGTAAACACAGTGTTAGGCTGCAGAGCCCTTCTCCTGCTGTGTTTGTCAGCAGGAAGGGAGCAGTGTGCTCTCATCATCAGTGATTTTGATGGTATTTTTTCTTGCATTTAAACAACTTTATCTCATCTTTCTAGTTTTTGGCAGGCAGTTGGGCAGCATCTTTCTGTTCGAGCTCATTTCTTTTGTAGTTATCCTAAATGTTATAACACTCTACAGTTCTTATGAGATACATTAATCATTAATTACATTAGACATAAGTTTTGCTTCATTGAAACTAATCACAAAATCAGGGAATACTGCAGTAACACTGAACATGTCTATTTTGTTAGACCACTGTATCTTGGGATGGAGATAAACTTCTTTGTGTACAGAATGGAGAAAAAGAAGGTCGTGGTTGGACCCAGTGGATTGAAGGAGATAAAATGCACCTGGTAAGATCATGTAAGAGGTTTTAAATGCCACTCTATTAAAATGGTTGGATGTAACACAGCAGGGGATGTGCTGATGTTTGGGCCTACTTGGACATAATTATGTATTGGTGCAGCGTTTGACTTGTTTCTAAAGCAACAATTTCTTTTGGAGCCATTACACTTTTGTGTCCCTTACAAAGACTGGTGGTTTCAGAGCAGTACTCTGTCTGTTTTAGCTGTCTGTCCAGACATACCAGGCTGAAATGTTCACACTGAGGAAGACATTTAACAGAATGTCCCTCCTACAGTCTCTAAAATACACGGTATGGGAGCTGGTGAAATTGCACACCCAACAATAAGGGGAAAATACGTTATTGTTCTTTTAAAATAATTACAGGTCACACTGCATTATAGCCTACAGAACTAAAACAGCAATTAAGTTTTTGAAATGTATGTTCTTTCAGATCATCATTTTTATCTTCCTAAATTAACAGGGCCTGAAAGAAGATGCCTATCCTTTTATCCTATACCGCTTTATAGCAGCCTCACTCTCTCATCAGTGTGGGTAAAAGGCAGTCTTCCTGCTGAGATAATAAAATCCAGCCTCCATTTCTGTTCAGGACTATTAGCATTCAGCAGCCTAAGTGGATGTTCCCTAAATATTCAAATCAGTAGCAGAGCTATGAAATCTGCAAAAGTACCCCAAACCTCTACTAAACACTATTTTCAGGAAGTCTCCAGTATGGATTTCTTTAGTCCTGAGTGCTGCTATCCACTCAACCTGCCATGGACCTCCAGCCCAGACCACTTTCTCTACTTGTCCCTGTCCAGAGGTTTATTTTAGAAGCCAGAAATTGAGATTCAGTTTCTCAAATATATGTGTCTAGTGCCACTCTGAGTACCCCAAGGTAATCCAACTGATCTGGGGCTCTTTCCAAAGGCTGTGCAGGGTTCTGTGTCACACCTGCCAGCTCATGCAGGCGTCATTGTACTCATTGGTACTGGTAAAATTTATCACAATCTGTCTCAGAACTCAGTATAAAATTACTTCATGCAAAAAGTGTTTTAGAGTCCACTCCCAAGTATTTAAATTTTATCACTTTTTATATTTCATGAACTTCAAAAGACATCCTCTTTACTTCCCTGATCCTTGTTAATGTAACTCTCTCCATTAAAAACTCAGTAAAGAGTCGATTTCATACCTTATTGTTGACCAGTTAAGGTTACTAGGGCTTGTACTTTTGAGAGTGCTTTGATAGAATGAGCAGTTTCCTCTAAAAAATTGATACTTCGATAGCTTTATGATCCTATTGAACTTTACACAATGAGCCAAGTGTTAATTCTTCCACAGTTCTGTAGAGAGTGATACCACATGCTTTAGTAGTTTATTGTTTCCTATTTCCTTCATTTCATTCTGTGGTCTGCACTTTGTAGTTCTTTTTCCTCCTTAGATTTTATTTTATGTGAGTGACTTATTTGGCCATTCTCCATTTCCTGTTGAGTTTTATTGCCCTTTTCTATTGTATTGATTGCTTCTGCTCCATAGGTTTTTGTCACTGTCAGCAGATCTCTCAGCCCTTATTGCACACTCCTTCTTCTGGGTTACCTATGGAGTAGTGAACAAAGCAGGCCCTAAGTAAAATCAGTGTATTGGTCTGCCTGGTTCACCAGTTCATTATGAAGCACTTTCTCCTCTTGGGGTCCAGCAACATATGTCAATAAAGTTATTGACTTAATGTAAGGTTTTTAATGTCATTTTATCCAAATAAGTCCCCCCTAAGAAATGTGCATAACTTCCTCAAAGTATTCCGACAGCTTTATTGAAAGTCTTATCTGGAAAGTACAACCATCCCTTCAGCTGGGTCATACATAACCTTTGTCTTTGTGTCCCTTAACAGCTTCTTAACATGCTATTTTTCTTCCACCTAAACCAGTTGACCCATGCACACATCCCACGTGCACACATCCCACATGGACACATCCCACATGGACACATCCCACATGGACACATCCCACATGGACATATCCCACATGGACACACCTGTGAGCACTTCTCAGTCAGAGTGAAGTAGTCTCAGTAGTAAAGGGTAACCAGGTGAACAGCAGCAGCCCTCACAAATCAGAGGCCAGGATGTGAACATCATTGCACCTGCTTATGCCCAGTTCACAGGGATCCAATACCTGGCAAGTAGGGATTTTGGGAAAGCTCTTATGGAACACAGAGGAACAGTAGGCAGCATTAGGCATCCAGTGTGCTCAGGTTCAGTCAGGACTCTCTGCTGTGCAGCTTTTTAGACCCAGATAACTCTTTTGTACACCTGTGCTTTATGCCATGATCTCTGTGTTGCCAAAGTGGGCCTTCAGCCTGTGTCTGTCTAGTCAAATCCACCTCCACTTCTTTATGTGTCCAAAATAGAAATGCCCATTTCAAAGATCTAAGCAGTTGCATAAACTGCAAATAGAAAACAATGCACAATATTTGGCCCTTTGAGATCAGAGGTCCCAAAATAACTTCTCTTACTCCATCTTCTACCAGAAAAAAACAAAAAACAACCCAAACAAAATGGTTTTCTTTTAGGATGAAAAATAGGCAAAAGTATGTACAAGCCTCCCAAACTAATTTAATAGAAAATTGTGGATTCAAATTAAGGTGGACATACACATGAATCTATAAGCCATGTAAAAGTTGTATTTTTAAATTATTTTCTCTTCTTAGGAAATAAGAGCATGTGGAGTAACGTGTAAGCAGGTCTTTAAGAAGGTACAGTGAGCCTACTGCTGATACAGAAGTGAAGAACAGTAGAATTTACAGACTTACCACCAGATCTCCAAATGAACATCATCAGTGACGAGAGCAAACACAGAAATGAAGATTGCTTTAGAAATGTATAATTGGAAAAAAATATTTCTGAGAAATAATTTTGAAAAAGTAGCTGCAAATAAAAGTATTTTTAGACATGCCAATAAAGATACTAAACACTATAAATGTGTGCATATCATAATTCTTGGCTACACCAAAATAGTACTTTCAGATGTAAAATAAGAGGCTGGAGTTTAAGACTTCGTAAGCTAATTTTTGACTCTCAGTAGACATCACCCTTTCATAGCCTTAGCAAGGGGCCTCCACGTAGTCTTGTTTTCAAAAGCTGAACTGTAGTTGTAGGGGAAAAACCAAGAGCTGTCGGATGAGCTCACACTTACCTCCTGAATTCAGTGAAGCCAGTGAGGATTTGACCATTAGCTCCAATGGAGCAATACTGCACTGGAAGTGTTCCACTAAAAATAAAAATCTGATTTCTCAAAATGAGTCAAGTTATGGATCAATAGTCTGCAAAAACACAGAAGCATGGCTAAGGGGCAATTCTTTCCTTAACACTTGAGCAAATATCTGCTCTTGCGGGGTTTTTTTTTCTTATTCTTGAGAAATTAAGAATAAGATCACTGCTAGAAACTGTCTATAATTGTACACACACCACACTGAAGATATGACTGGCATTGCTGTGTACAATATCATTTGCAGAGGTTTTTATGACCCATCACAGTCCTCAGTGGAGACTGAGCGTGTAGCGAAGCACTGGCTGAGCAGTTTCCAATGCTGATTTAAACACGAGTTGGAGAAATAATTTGCAAATCATACTGTTGTATTTTCAGTCCATCAACACACTGGATATAAAATTAGCACCACCACTTTGCATCAAGTTCAAAAAGAAACAAGGATACAGGTGCCTGGTTGGATCAGAGCTTTAGCATGGAACAGAATTCCAAGTGTCTCCTAGAACAACTGTTACCATCCATTTTCCAGGACTCAGTCAGTGGGGAAGTTGCCGTGGCAGAGTTTGAGGTGTTTTAAAGTGTTCTAAGATGTTCTACCTTTCCCTGCTCTTCTGCAGCTCCTGTGCATAGCATTGCTTTTGCCTTCCTTGGGAACCCAATGCTGACAGAGACTTTCGAAATGTAAGTGGGAAAAAATGGTGCCAGTCCCTACTAATCAGGATCTGCTTTAAAATATGCACTATTAATCCTCGTTATGAGCCTGATCTAACATGAAGGAAAGGAGGTACAGAAGCAGTCATTGTAAACTCTGAGGTCAGCACAGCAGGGATGATAAACTTTCTAGGGTATTTCAGTAGTTCTACATGTATCGTGAGTGTAGCACCAGATGTGCTGTACTGGACATCTAACTCAATTTTCTAAAGTTTTGGGGGTTGATTTACATCAGAAAGTACACAGAAGATATTATTCATGAAGATTTAAGCATCCCTATGTGATAAACAGGTGAAAAATACTCCTTCTCCATGGAAATTCTTTAGTTACCATTGCAACAGCTGTGGCTTATACTACTTAGAATTCCAGACAATTGTTTACTTTCTTCCCTTGTAATTTTTTTGGCTTGGAAACACTCTTCCTCATACTGAGGAAGTCTCTGGGAATTATACTTGGGCTTAATCAAACAGAAACATGCAGAAGCTGATTTTCTCTCATGGAAGAGTATGTTAGCCCTGTAGCTGTGTTTGCACAGCTGAATGGATATCCCTCCTGACCAACATATAGACCAGCACTTAATGGTGGTTAAGTTTTCTTGTACTTGGAGCAGAACAGGTTACAATTAAATAAGACAAAAAGGTACCAGGAGAGGGGAAAAGATCAGAAACCTGTGGATCTCAGGTTAAAAAACTTCTCTGCTTAAGTGAAATTGCGAATAGTTGTCTACTTAAAATGCTCCTTATCATTTTACGCAAGGTTGGGGATTTCCCAGTTGCCAAATTTCAGTGCATAAGTCATTTGTTTTTCTTGAAAGATTATTGGACACAGAAGCTTCTTTCCTTCAAGTTCCTAATTATGGATTTCATAATCATGGACACCCTCCAGGTATCTCTCCACTCTTCAGCCTCAAGGAAAGCAAGAGAACCATGGAAAATAAGTAACTATGTAATAAAGTGATTTTTGGATAGTGACACCGCTATCCAAAGTTAAACTTTGCATAATTCTTTTAATGTTCATCACTGACTGAGACCTTTTTTGAAATGTAGTTTTCTTTCAATAGAACTTGGCAGTTCATAACCCTTAATTCACCAGCTGTCTTCTAATTTTTGCCTGCAGCTCTCTGCAGTCCTGTGTAACATTCACAAACTCTTCTTGCAGAAGGTTGTAAGTGGATCAATTAACTTCTAGCTAAGTAAATCCAATTGTTAAAAGCTATTATTATTGTCATCAAACAGACAGCTTTTCCCCTTTGGGTCATTTGGTACAAGGGCAAATTTAGCACTGTACTAATAACTAATGGCTTATCAACCCGAAGCAATGTAACCTGCTGCTAATTATGGAGAAAAGGCAAGCTCACAAAGAACTTCCCCAGCTCATGGATGTAAAATACAGAAACTTCAGAAATATTTAACTTTAAATACATTGGCTTCAAATCAGCTCAGTTGCTTGTCATCATAATTGTAGCCTCTTATCTGTCCTGCAGCAACCCTTTCCCTTGGAAAAGGAAATTATGTTCATTCATTGCTTCCACGACGATGCTTTCCAACTGATGTGTACAAAATGAACCATGCTGCTTCCACGACCCTTGAACAATTAAAAATGGACCAGAAAAATGTAGTTTATAACTTTTTCCATTAAATAGATGCTCACTGAATGTATAACATTCAACAGTCACTTGACAAACATCAGCCTCCCTGACTATTTTCATAACCACTTAGTAGCCAAGACCTTCACAGTGAATTCATATCCAGCTTTGTTTACTACTCAGGAATCAAACTTCATATGGATCTTCTTGATCTTGCACAGAATTTCAGCTGTGGTTTGCCAATACCAACTCTATATTTCTGGAGAACTGCATTACTTCCGGATAATGGAAATTTTTTTTTTTTTGTAGGGAAAGACTGGTGCCCGCAGCAGCAGTGTGAATGGAAAGGCAAAAAGGTGCATTGCACCATTTCTAAAAGTTAAATCCAGTGTTGGTTTTATTCTCAATCCAGAAAACTCTAGGTGAGAAAAGCTGAAGAATAAAGGCCAACGTGTTCCATAAAGCTGATTGTTCTCCTTCAGTTGACCCAGTTTGGGATTTGTGGGCATTTTCCAGGTAGGTATGATCTTCTGAGGATGATTGGGGAACTCACTGCTATATTTTATAGTTCTGTGGCTTTTCAGTGAAGGACACACAGAAGGACTACACACTTTGCGTCTCTATAGCACATATCGTGAGTATGAAGTTTCAGCTTTACAGAAGCAGCAAAGAAAAAGAATCATGTTTTTAGCAGTCACGGTGCAAGAGAGCAAAATTTGGAGCCTGAAAGTTTGGGATGGCCAAACTTACTGTGAAAACACAAGAAGCAACGTCTAGAGCCATGAGCAACCTGCTTATCTTTGCTGGAGATGCAGAGAATTAAATAAAGGATTAATTCAGGTTGTGTGCTTAGAACACACAATGATTAGGAAACAAGGATTTCACAGAGCAGAACGTGAAAGAAGTTTCATTAGGATTTGAAAAGTGTGATATATATGCAAATGCAAAGGATCAGGGACAGAACTATCACAGGATCATTGAATGGTTTGGGTTGGAAGGGATCTTAAAGACCATCCAGTTCCTACCCCCCTGCCACAGGCAGGGATACCTTCCACTAGACCAGGTTGCTCAGAGCCCCATCCCACTGAAACTTTTTGTAGTGGCATGTAATGAAAACAGGATGGTCTTACAAGAGTATGAGGAGAGGGAAGGGTGAGAAATAAGAAAAATTAGTAATACTAATATTTTTAATAAATTGATTATGTTTGATAGAATAATCTATACAGATTATATTTTCATTTGGAAACCAGTTTGATTTCTGTTTTATATGAAGAATTCAAAACATTAGTTTCAGTGGGACAATTAAGAGTATAAAACCTTTAACTCACTACTTGAAGACTAGATATTTGATCTGAGTTCTAATCTAATCTAATCTAATCTATACAAAATACGTGTGTGTCCAGGGACTGTAATTTTTTTGTTTCTGTATTCTACAAATCCAAGAATTTTTAATAGATAACAAAATATTTTGCCAGCAGGAATGAACACAAATTAAGCCAGGTTCCATTACCTAAAGAGGTATTTTAATATCAGTTATTAGTGTTATTAAATTACTGGTATTAATGAATCTTTTGAAATGCTTTTAATGTTGCCAGAGCATTTCATCAGCAGATATATTCTGCAGTGCCATGTATGCAGAACACCACCCTTTGTGATTTCCACAAAATATGACTAACATTATACCACAGTGTTCTCCCAGACTTTACTGAGCTGTAGCTGAAGCTAGAATATATTGTCTTTGGATTGATTAGCTTTCACCATATATTTCTTTTCATTAAACTCTCCAGTGACTTGTGGGATCAACATAAACAAAACAGCCTCTGTCCCTTGTTGAGAAAACACCTCTTTTTGTCTGCTTGAACCTGCTAGTTGCTATTATAATGTAGTTTCTCCTAATTCTTGTAATGCAAGAGATACCAAGCAGCCATTCTCTGTCTTGTCCATGCCACTCAGATTTCCTTTACCCCTCTGAGTGTATGAACTTGGCTGTTTTCATTCCTAGAGGCTTTTGTTTAAACCATCAGAATATCAGTGTTCTCATTTCAGTCCACACCAGTGGAATACTCCATGGAAACACATGGACTAAGAGCAACTCTTTCAACCTAAAGCCATGGAAACCAGACTTGAAATAAGAGTTGGGGTTGCAGTCTACATTTATGCAACAGTCCAGCTCTGAAAGAGAAAGAGATGCTTAGTGTGATCTGTGTAGGAGTTTTATCGTGAAAGAAGCGTGAGGGGGCTGAATGGCAAATACCTTAAAACAAGAAGGTGCATTAGGTTCCTGAAGAGTCTCCCATGGGACTGAGCAGTAGAGGGTGACTGATAGTCTACTGGCATGACATGAATGATGTGCTCCACTAGATGCATCCACTTGCATCAATCATTTGGTTGACTCTGCAATATGAAACTGAAGTTGACAGTAAAAAGCAACAGTTCTCCATTACAACATTAATAAAATTCCCCAGCATGTATCATATTGCATTATAGTCTTTTTTGGACAGCCTCATCTGTAATCACATAACAGACTCACAGCTATTCATCCTTTCATCCTCTGTTAGTAGCACATTTGTCTTGGAATACTATCTACATGGTACAGCTATTGCTATTTCCACAAGGTTTTTTAAAGGCAAAGCAAATATTCATTTAAATAATTTACCCCTGTCTAGCAAAAGTGCCCACAAAAGCAGAGTCCCATCAGTACCATGGGTTTTATTACCAGGACCAGCAGTTTCTCTATATTAATAGCTAATTATAAATATCCACACTGAACACTTACACAGAGAGTTCTTCTCTAAACCCTTCAATCGGATCACCTGACAAGTTTCCACGCCATGGAGGCAAAATAAAATTCCCTTTTTCAATGGCAACATTCTCATTAAAGGAGTGGAGGAAAGAAGGATAAGAAATGGTCTGTGGTTATTGACTCTACACTTATTTACATAACAAGAGACCATTTGTCTCATTAACACTGCTGTTCTAATGCTGAGCAAATTAAAAGGCCCATATTGTAACAAGAGCATTTCAAATTTAAATATTTTATTTAAATGTTCAGCTATCTGACAGTTAAAGATTGGAGCAGAGGCATGAGCAGTTATTTATGGGTCCACAGGCATTATAGAGTAGCAAACATTTAGAACTTGTCTGGGCATGTGCTGAAACAGAGCATTACTCTCAGCAGTGCACTGCAAAGATGTGCAGTCCTTAAAAAGGCTTTTATCAGTATTTTGGTCTCACTTCCAAAGTTTTCCTGTAACTTTGACTGGCCTTTCTTTCCCCTCCCCTTTCAGCTACACAAAGCAACAGTACAGAAGTGCAGAAGTGAAACACAAGAAAGGATGAAGGAAGAGCTTATGCAAAATTGTACTGAAATTTGAAGTTACACTTCAACTGAAAAGTTCCTCTCTTGTCCTGATGTTCCCACCAAATCTTTCTCTAGTGTGAGTCAGTGTACTTACTATAAAAAGGAGTCGTTTGTAATGCAGTGCAGTCACCGTTATAGTTTGGTGGGGTTTAGAACCAAAGCACATGGGGAGAGCTCACTGAGATTAAACATTCAATCAAGAGCAACAAGACTCACCCCTTTCTCTAATTCTAACTCAGCATGATTCAATTTATATTTCCTTACCAAAACACTGATGCTTATTATCCAGTACCATTACATTTTCCAACGCTTCTCTCCACCTGGGCATGTTAAGGGCATACAGAAGAATTTAACACAACTCAGCAGTGCTTCTGTGAAATAACTGTGTGATCTTTCACTCATCCTGTCAAGAAACATGCTGCCATTCTTGATCCTGACATTTCGAAGTTTATTTTTGTAGAGGAAAAGGAGAGAAAAGTGCCATTTTATGTATGTTACAGCAACACAGCAAAGAACTTGCTCAAACACAGCACCAAGCAGTTCCTCCCAGCACTCACTTTTGGGTACAGCAGTGTAGTTCCCTGCAATGCAGTCAGTCCTCTCCGTTGTATCACTGATGCCAGTGTTCATCAGTGACACTTAATTACTCAGGACAATCCTTAAGGGCAACGTATGGTCTAAAATGGCACTAGCTGGAAAGCCAGCCATCACTATCCTTGATTCCAACACACATGTCCCATTATTTCAGCTATAAACACAGATACTGTCTCAGCTGCCAAGAGCTCTAAAAAATTACTTGAGAGTTTTAGACCTATTATATCTAAAAAACAGCCAAAAGCACAGAACAGACTTTCACAACACTCTGCAGCAGTAACACATCATACCAACTCCAACCAATCTCAGACACGGGGGCTGACTTAGGAGCCAGACAAGCAAGAACTGCAAACTCGATTTCACACTGTCCTAAACGATGCAGAAACAGATGACTCATTCCCTAGGAAGCAAAACAGAAAATAAGTAGAACATTAGAGTTCCATAGCAAAACAGTCTGTGAACAGTCTGCTTCCACCTCCTTACAGACCAAAAAAACCCCAAATTTCCATTAGAAACTTTCCTTGTCATCTTTTGTGCAGTTGAACACAAGGCAAATGTCCCCTGAACACAGATGCAGAATTATTTCAGATAGTGGTTTTTTCAACATATGCACAACGCTTTCTAGTGTATTTTTCTCACACAGCAATTCTACCTTGTAAACATTTAAAGCATCACATTACACAAAATTCCATTTCTCTTTCCAATTCCCAGCATAGTGGCATCTATTTTTGACTGTATTTCCAAAAGTATTTTGGGGACCAAAGGAACAGGCAGACACTCAAACTGTTTAAGGTCAGTCAAAAACCTTATCAGGTGCCTAACTCTTAATTAAAATTAACAGGTAACGAGTTCCTACTTTGTTTGAACATCATGTGGACTTTCTTAGGAGAGCCTTTTTCCCTCTTCAGCCACAAAAATGTTTTGAAAAGCTGGCCCGGTGTCCTGCACTTCCCACTCCAGCTTGTGTAACTGCAGGAGCATCTAGTCGCCTTTTCAGTCATATATTCCCCTGAAGTGATTGGTTTTCAGTGCTCATCAGAAAAAGGAATGCCTAAATCTTAGTGGAGGCAAATGTAAATCCCCACATAAATAACACTGTTCTTCTTTTAAGTCGTCCCTGCACAATGAAAAGGAAAAAAAGCCCCACAACAGCAAAAGCATCAGTAGCAAAGTAAGTACAGCTTTCAGTTACAGAGCTGACCAAAGGTTCCCTGCAGTTCATCTCTGAAGCATAAAACCTCAGGACACTGTGCCTAAATTCAGGATGGCACACTGCTTATCTTGGCTGGTAAATCCTCCTCCTAAAAGTGTTTGTATGAGTAAAGAGAAAAAATAAATGGAACAAGTATCCACAGAAAAGGCCACTTTTCATAAGAGTTATTTCTTTGGGAAGTAAAGCTCTTCCTGGACCTGCTACAACTTCTTTTGGAGTGTATTTTGTTTTGTTGTGCAATGTGTGCATTCCATCAGAACAAAAAAATTGTTGATGAAACTGCTTACACAAAGCAAGAAAATTTTCCTTTCTTCTTACTCCTTTTTTTTCTGGTGCAAGTGATCCTTTTTTTTTTTAGAAAACTCAGTTTTGTAAAGCTCTACCACTAGTCAATTTGGTGCTTGTTTGCTGATAATTTTATCTTTGCACAACGGAAGTACTTTCTGGAATAATACTTTTTAAATCCTTTTTTTTCTTGATAAGATAGCAAAACTACCTGCAATTTCCCCAAGGATTTCAAAAGTAGGTATTTCCATGTTAGAGATCAATGCAGGTATGCTTCCTTGTCCTAATTAAATATCTAAACTCAGTCTACTGTCTGCACTGCAAATGTGCTTGAATGGGGTTCTGTGAGGTCCTGAGATCTCTACCTTGTTATAAAAACTATTAAAACACAAAGCTATGCACTGACAGAAAGCAAAGTAAAGTCAATGTGCTGGGCAGATAAAAGGCAGGTCACTCAGCAGTGTGCTCAGATCCTAATGAAGAGCACATTACTGGGGGGAAGAGGAAGAGTTTTGGGCTACTTTTGATAAACCCAAGCTCTCCGAGCATCCAGTTAGACTCAGTCTATGGGGGGTGTGTTTACCACACACCAGATGAAAGGTTACAGTCATGAGGGGATGTCTTTGAAGCGTCAGCTGTGTCTGATTGCCACGCAGTAACGCAACCTTTACTCACCAGTGAAGGGTTTGTTGTGAGCACAGATAGCAAATCAGCCTTCAAAGGCCATGGGTGTATTCCAAGGAATGGCAGGCACAAGGCAATGTCACAACTGCCTGTTAACAGGGCTCACAGACCTTCCAACCAGGCTGGACTTTGGCACTGTCACTGTTAGGACACGGTGCTGTTTGAGTCCTTAGGACTGCTGGCTGAAGATGTGGCTGTAATAGTCACGAGGAGGAAAAGGCATCATTTTCCCCCCTCTCATGCTGAATATTGGTCTGAAAGACATTTTTCCTGCTTTAAAATGCCTGTTGGTTGCAATCTTTTGATAACAGCTAATTCAGGCAGCATCCTCTCCCCAAAAGGCTCATCTTTCAACTAGGAAGCAGTTGAGCACAGTGCCCTGATAACTAAGACACTTTCTTTTCCCTGACAGGGTTGTCCTTTACTAGAAACAAAGGCAATGATGAACATCATTCTAACGGATATAGAGCTCACTGCAACCACTTCTGTTTATGTTTGGACAGTTAGAAAAAACTGCCCAGTTATCTATATTTTTACAAGTAACACATTTCATTTCAGCAGTAATTCAGTAAAATTTCATTTCAGCAAAAGACTGTGTCATGAAGGGAAACTCCTCATAAGGAGTCAACATTCTAGGAAAGCTGTTATACTAATGATATAGTAAATAAAAATATACTTTTACATCCATCAATAAGGATTCTTTCTTTCTCTTTCTTCCTTTCTTTTTCTTTCTTCCTTTCTTTTTCTTTCTTCCTTTCTCTTTCTTTCTTCCTTTCTCTTTTATTCCCTTCCTCCCTTCCTTCCTTCCTTCCCTCATTAAACCAGTTAGTATAAGAAAAAAATACTGATATAGTTCTCCAATTTCTAGGAAGCATTAAATGGAAATCTGTGAAAGTAACTTTCAAATGCTTTCTTGAAAGTAACTCTTCTGATCAATGGATTAATTTTATTTTCACACATAAACTATCATCATGAACATGACTGAATTTCTGGGGAATCCTTTCCTAATTTGAGATTTTATTTAGGCCTCGAGTTTTCAGTTTTCAATTATTTTTATCTTTTCTTTTACTCTTCTAGTGAAATACACTCTGCCATTCTGTTATATTATACATGTAGTTATAGGTCTATCTATATGTACATGTACAATTTTTCTTCTAAAATGCACCAT
>JAWWLV010000011.1:25050236-25060486 GCA_035041135.1 Platyrinchus mystaceus | reverse complement strand
CCATTCTGTTATATTATACATGTAGTTATAGGTCTATCTATATGTACATGTACAATTTTTCTTCTAAAATGCACCATATAAGAAACTTTACTTTCTGTTTTATCTTCTTCTACATTAAACATACTTTGTGCCTTTTACTGAAAGCTGATATTACTATATTTATCAATTCTTCATTTCAATTCAGACATCCACTGGCAATATCAATAAATCAGATATAAATGATCCCTCTCCTTGCTTTGTGTGCATGTGCATCCAGTTCTTGAAACTACTGGGTATCACTGCTGCTAAGAACAGATCCTGACAGATGTCAGGGAGAAAACTTAACTTCAGCAATGTGTCCTGAATTATATTGCTTGGCCCACCACCGGTGATTCTTAAATTGACTGATTATACACATGCCTTAAGAGCCAGCTTGCAGCATCAGTGTTCCATTTTAGTAACACAAAGTTTACCAACTCATTTAACTACATCAGACAATATTTGGATTTTTCAAGATACTTTTTTTTTAAAAAAGATTACTATAAATTTCCATCTTAAATGCTGTTTCTATCAAATAATTGCAAACTAACTCAGGGCCAGGAATTCACCACAAGGAGAGACACACATCTAAACACTGTTGTTCTACAACAAACGATGTTCTAATAAGTTCCAGGATGCACTGGAGAGCTAAACACTGGGGCTTTTCTCAGCAACTGCGGGTAGAACAAGCCAGAGCCTTTCCCTCAGCAGGGGTGCTGTTCTGGAGCTGGAGATGCAGGCAGAAAAGAATAACCAAAGAGCACTGGGAGAGGAGTAAATTCACGAGATTTACAGCACAGAGCATCCCTTAATCAACACGAAACAGCGACTTCTGCCTGTGCCCTGAGAGATATGGAACAGCGTGGGGTGATTGCAGGCAGTTACCAGGAAGGTTTTACCCCTGAGTTACTTGTGATTTTTTTCAATCTGAAACAGTAAAAACCTGATGTATGGCAAAAAGAAAGCACTCAGGAAATAGATACACCACTGTAGGAGTTTCCCTAGGGCTGGGGTTACAGTTCTGTCACTGCTCCACGCTGGCAGCAGCACAGTGAAAGAAAACAGGCAGAATATTATTGTGGATTTTCATCAGTATGTCTGGACCCAATCTACAGTTCTTCTGGGACAGTGTCTTCAGGTTCTTCAGGTTATCACAAGAATGGTTTTAGTCTTTTTCTTAAAGGCTACAGTGAATTGAAATTTGTGCACTAATTGCAACAGCTGATACAACTTTTTCTGTTTGTCTGGATTATAGCACTTGAAGGAAAATCTTTCCCTCATTGAATTAAACCACTTACGAGGTATGTGAAAACTTGAGGTCTAAGACATTTGAAATTATCCCTATAAAGTGTTCTTCAGATGAGGTAAAAGGGACTTTTTCTGTTTGACAAAATTGATTATTTAAAATATTCTTCTAATGGATGAGACTGAATTAAAATGACGTTTAGGCTTTTATGGTCAGGCAGAAGACACACATTTGCTTAGCTAAATTGTGCCTGTCATAGAAGTATCACAGAAAAAAACTCAGATTGCTTTCTATAGATTCTTTTAATTCAAAACCCATCCATCAGTATTCCAGTCCAATGTCTGAGTAATGCAACCTTTATCTGATGAAGATAAGAAGTGGCAGTTGCAATTACAAAACTTTGCCACAGAATAAATACAATTAAGTTATAGATTACAGTTACAGATATTAATGTGCAGCTCATGCAGGGAATTCAGATCCGGAAAAAAAATCTCTGAAGGGAAAATTTAAGCAGCCTTAAATTGACAAAGCATTTAAACTGGCTCCAGGTTTTCCAACCACATTAAAGTGAGCCCAGGCAGAAGTATGATTTTAGTGGATAACATAAAGGGTTATACTCTAACTTGCTCTGCCCATTGGCTCCATGACCTTCATGACCTTGGCCAAACCATGTCACTCCCTAAGTTTTTCTGATTTCACAAAGGCTAATGATTTTTGCCTGCTTCCTCAAAGCCTGGGTAAAGAGCATTGAATAAGTGCTCAGGAGAATTAAGGAACAAATAAATTCAGTAATCTCCATTTATTGTGAAAACCAAGGTCAGTTTTATCCATTGGCTAATATATCTCTACAGCATAATTTCTCATAATGTAAACCACTTTATTAAAAGTGAGTTCTCAAGCCAGTAGGATCTACTGGATTATATTTTTAATATTATCAAGCTGAGTAATGTGATCACTAGTGATATTCTGAAGTCTCTAAGAGCTAAAGCCAAAGTCCTTAGGTAGAGAGGAGGAAGGCTTCTAATTAATAAAGTTGGTAACATCTGCATCCAATTCCATCAGCAAAATCAGATGGAGTAAGACAGGAAAGACTGAAGACAGCCAGTCATTGATTAAAAAAAAAAAAAAAAAAAAGGGACAAAAATCCAGTGGCTGAAAGCCAAGTGTATTTTTTCTAAGAGAGTGATTAAAAACATATTTTTGTGCATCTTTGTTTAAGTTTAAGGTAAACACAAAATGTGCTCAGCTGGCATAACTGCAAGCCCTGTGGGCTCTGTGCACTCCCTCACCCCACCACAGCGTTTGCAACCTGTCCCTACTGCTGAGTCAAAAAGGTGTAAGACACGTTCCTCTGCTGAGATGGGAATGAAGGAATTCTCCCTTCTCTTAGGTGTCAACAAAAAGTTTGTTCCTGCAGATTTCTGTTTTGGCATGATCAGCTAAGAACTGATGTCAAATAATAAGTGTTTAGCCAACAACTCTGTGTACAACTGGTCACACTTCCAGTCCTTCTCTGGAGGGTCCGGGCGTGAACAAACAAATCAGCTCCAGAGTCAGAACCCAAAACTCCACCTGCAAGGCACTGAGGTGGGCTGGCTCATCATTGTCTCTGACCCAGCTAGAGAGCTCAGCAGTTAAGGGTATCCAAGGGAGTTTAGTGCCAGCTGACACTGGGGGAGGGCACTAACAGGGGGGCCATCAAACCCTGTTTGCTGAGCTCATTTTGCAAATAGCACCTTTTGATTCTGTCCTCACCTGCTACTCCTGCCACTTCTTGCTAAGGTCTCTGCCCAGCAGATGATTACTGTCTTCACCATGCTGAACCCCCAAGGCCTCTAACACACTGACAGGAAGTGTTTTGCCTCCTTCCAGGGTACTTTAGTCAACATAATGTGACTCCTCAGGTTTGTGCAGAACAGAGCCCCAAGCCTGGTGAGACAGCACCTCTGACAGCTTTTGCAGTAGCAGCTATCACTGAACACATTTCAAGTGATTAATTTTCTTAAAAATAAGAATAAACCTACTGAGTGCACATGTGCTAGCAAGTTAAAAATAATAATAGGTGTCTGTGACCATGCTGCTTCTGTCTGGATCCTTCAGGGGAATTCAGTTGCTAAGAACAACTTCCACAGCTTGCCATATTTCTATGTGTTAAACAACAACCAAATAACTATAGGCAAAAGTCCCAGCTGTCAAATATGAGGAGTGTAGGGGCTGGTTGGGGGAGTACAAGGCATTTTTCTCCTGTGTTATATATGCATATTAGATTATCTAAAAGCAAAATGAAATGAGGCAAGGACAGAGTGGGAAGCATGTTACTGTCTCTCCAAAATACCATGCCCAAAAGTTTACAGGGAAAATTCTGTTTGTCTTGGTGCTTCTGTGCTTGATGTGGTGCTCCCAACAGAGCTTTACAGAAGAACCTTTCCAAGGAGAATGCACCACCAGCTCTTTCAGGCAGCAAGAAAGGCTGAGTTTTGTTCAGCTACCTGGATAGAATTTCTCTTCTGGGCAGGTCTCAGACACAGTGAGAAGAACTGGAGGCATGTGTTAGAAGTAGCATCCATGAGTGCTGACTCATTCCACACAGACAGCCTTTGGGCCTCAGTTTTCAGTCTTGTCAGTCTAGAGTCTTCTGTGAGATTATTTTCTTCAATACTATCTTTGTTTTTTCACACACAAATAAAGACTGAAAAAGTTATTTAGGCTTTTAGCATAAGTAATTTGAATTTTCGTGATTTGCTTTATTTCCAAGGTCTCACTATTCAGCCATTAAACTTATGCCTGTGTTGACACCTGACACAAAACATATGAGAACTTTGGGTTTTAACATACATGTTGGAAAACATGGAAATGACACCTCCCTCTCCCTGTTCCTGGGGTTCAATACATGGTGCACATGGAATCCCTGGTGGTCTTGCAAGAAAAGGATGCTGAGAATAAAATAGTCACGACAATCAGAAGGTACCTTATCTTCATTTCCCCCAACATAGACTTGTCCCGTGGGAAGGAAATGTTTCTTTGCCATTTTGAAAGTTTGTCTCTATGTCTACAGTACATAAACAGTAAATACGGAGCACATTGAATAATTTCTAAGATTTCAAGTGAATACTTAGTCAAAATTTTAAAGCTGAATTGTGATGACAGGCAGGTCAGTATAACTAGTAAGGCACAGACCCAAGACTTGCAATTATCCACCTAGTGTGGATAATTGACACAAAGAATTGTGTTCACGGTATCCAAACTGTGGCTTGGCACCATATGATTTCGGCAGGTGTTTGCCTGTGGTAGAGATTTTACTGTCTACCACGATACTGATTCTTAAACTGAAAATTCTCTTTATGGACCCTAACACAATGCTCTTTAAAAGCTCCTGAAGCAGCACAGAACTCTGTCAAGTCAGCATTTCTTTTTCAACATTTCAGTATTTTATTAATTCCCTATTTTGCCAGTTCTCTGATTGGTTAAACTTCGTGTCTGTAAACCTCTTAGCTGTATATTTACCTGAAAAGGCTCAAAATGCTACTTTAGTCTAATGGGTAAACATGTGCTTAGAAAATACATACATTGGGGAAAAAATAAAAAAAAAGGGATGAATATAATCAAAACGTTATGGGAAAAACCTATACAATTATATGTGTATGCTCTTAATTAATTATGGTGTTTTATGCAAAGGATGTAGTCATCTCATAATTGACTTTCTCTGAATGTGCCTGGCTCTGCATATCTACAGCAATTGGACCCTCTGTTACTTTATTGGTTGTTAATAGACATTAATTGGTGATCATCATATGGCACAGCTTCAGTCTCCTCCACATCCTACCAAAATGACTGTTATATAGGAAGCAAACTCCATCGGAACTAAAATCAGTGAGCACACAAAATCTCTCCCCATGAGCTTCCAGAAAATGCTCTGATTTTTGGAGGTGATTGGAGACATTCAGTCTGATTTACTCCACATAAATCCACTCCTAGGCATTTAGAGATATAAAGTAAAACACTGACTACCTGCTTATAAATTGCACATCATTGTTTCAGTATTCTGAAGGAGAGGAGAACTTCCAGTTGAGAAGACTGTGTGATAAGGTAAAGATTATTATGCCTGTGCACAAGGGCACTGATGGTGCTTACACAGCTGATTTTGAGTGGTTGTGAAGGGTTGACTTGAGAATGATAACATTTTCTTTTTCTTGTTGTTATAGAACCTTTTAGTACATACATAAAACATATAAATAGTAATAATGTACTTATTGACATTGATGCAGCACAGAGGCTAAGAAAGTACACAAAACCATGTAAAATCAGAACAATATTTTAGAGACAAAGATTTTCACTTTTCACTTCCATCATAACAACATTCATAGTGTTTCATCTGGAATTTCTTATAGTGGAAACAAATATATTAAATAGATGTGCTCAGCCCAATAAATTATGCTTGAAGTGAGACATGTTTTAGAAAGCCACCCTCTTTCTATGGAAAGATGTCAGTGATTGCCAAAGTCCTGGGTAAACTGGTCTGTAGACAAACTACACATTCAACAATGCAGGTGCCTTCCCATGGCATTCACAGAGGAATTCACCCAACTTCAACTGTCAGTCACTGCAGTTCCTCGAGCCTTTGTCTGATGTCTGATTGAAAACCCTCTTCCCATCTCCTGTAAGTGCAGATCAAGATATTTCCTTTCCTTATCTTACATTAGCTCCTTAATTAAGGCATTTTAAGAACTCAGCTCCCAGAAACCCTTAAATTTCTTTAGGTTTTTGGTGTGTTTTTTCTTTTTTTTAAATCCCTACATAAATTTTCAGCAACTGGGGATTTTTTACATTAAATTTTAACAAAGTGAGGGCATAGAAGAGACTTAAGATCAGCAACTATTCAATTCTGTTATTTCTGAGTTGGAGTTCTAGACCTTATTACTTTTTCTAGTAAATTTTTTAATAATATACCCATAAAAAGAAGAAAAAAAAAAAAAGGGAAGAAAGAGGAGGGAAAGAAAGGAGTTTAAGGAGTTTTTTTTTACTCTCTCTGTAGAGCCACCTCTAAGTTCTCTTGACAGATTAAAGCCACATAATGTAAAACCTTATCTTATATTAATTTGCTTTTAGTACTTACTTTAAATTCCAATGAAGTTTGACTGCACACTCAAATTCTCCATTCAGACACATTCTGAATGTGCTTATTTGCACAACTGAAATCTGGTTTTGTCCACAACAATGTAATGCCAGCGGATGGAAAACACGTTTCTAACGCAAACTGCCATGTTTCAGAGTAATTAAAAATCATTCTTAGGGCAGACTTGATACTAATGTGATTGATTTTTATTTACTTTACATTTTATAAACTTGCTGTTAAACTAATACAAAAATATGGAAGTGTGGTTGGTATAAGTACAGCTATTTGTACATAGATACTTTGAAAATCAAAGGAAAACCAAAATATTTTCTACAGGAATATCCCCTTTTCTGCCCTGCCTTACATTTGTTGCACATTCAAGACTTCCAGAAATTTTAAACGGGAGTTCTGGGTGCGACAGTTCCTTAAAACTCACTTTTCATAGGGAACAGGGACACACAGAAAGGAACTGAAAAAGAGAATTCACCTTGGAAACTTTAACTGGGTATTGCAGTTTGACACCTTGTTCAATATATTTCAAAGGTATCCCATAATAGCTTGTCGTTCTTTACAAAGGTCACTGTAAAATCATATCCTGTATTACTCCACCTTTCTGCAAGTGTTCCTTGGCTGCCAGCTGTTCAAATGAACTTTGTTAATGAAGGCAAAGTTTCCAGGGTTATTACTCTGCCCCTTACACTGTATTATCAAGAAAACCATAAACCTTTTTAAAAAAAAAGATATGAAAAGCTTTATAAAACATTCTCTGAGCAGATCCTGTTTCCAGCCTCCCCTCTTGAGCTGAAGGTGATTTTAAGCTCTTGCCACCATGCCAGCTGATTACAATGGGACGTGGGAGATGGAAAGCAATGAAAACTTTGAAGGCTACATGGTTGCTTTAGGTAAGTGACAAAATATTAACTGTACAGAGATAAGAGAATATGTTTCAATTATAAGTAAAATCCTTCTCAAAATTAATGAGATTATTTCTGTAATGAGTGTTGTGGCATGAGGGTTTCTGCCAATTAAGTAAAAATTAACAAATTGTAAGGGACTTATATAAGTATTTAAGCAAGAGAAGATTTTTTGCCAAATATATTATTCTTTATTTAGATAAATGAAAAAACAAATACAGATGGGGGAAAAAAATTCAAAACAACAGGCTTTCAGATACAGAAACACTTTTTTATTCCTGGTAAATACTTACTCTAACAGTGAAACCAGAGCCTGGTTAGCTCTGCTAAAGAAGATATTCTATATCACTAAAGCAACAATAATACTAATACTTAATTAGTGCTTTGATCTAATAAAATTATGTATTACATAACTGAAAAATTTGATGCTTTAAGTGATTTTGTACTAGCTTTACTCCTACCAAAGAATCTTAACCCTAATTGACTTATCTGTTCATATCTAAAGAGAAGGAATACACATAAATACTTGTAAATAAACTCTCATCATTATTTACCAACAACTGAAAATATTTATGATTTCCTCAAAGCTTCAAGTCTCTTAAGAGAGAAAGGCAGGTTTCATTATTTGTAGTTTTTGGCCTTTGCATTTATGGAAAAAGATTAATAACTTTAGGGACACCTGTAGATAATATACATAGACACCTGTGAGGTTTTAAAAAATAAGAATGCTTAAGCCAATACCATGAATTTCAGGAGAAAGATACACACTAACTGGAGTGATTTGCATGCTGGGGTTTGGCAGTTAGTTAAGCACGAAGAATAACTGCTATTTTTTGAGCAACTGAAATGTGATTTCAGCTTTAAATATAGGGCCTGTTGGTCTGGCTGACACTTAAGACAACTTCCAGTTGTCACAAATTGACTGTTCCAGGCCATCTTCATCTCACTCAGGATTCTCTCCCTGCCTGCCTTGGCTTCTGGTCATACCTACAGTTGCTGCCTCTAGCTCAGCTCTCTCTGCTTTGGCTCTGCCTCAGTCCTGGCTCAGTTCTTTGCTCCAAGGCCTGACCTACCTGTGTGAGGTGTTACAATAAGCACCAGGCCATGATGGTCATCTTGCTCCAGTCCTGCCTTGCTCTGTGGTGATAAATTTCATTGTATTTAATAACTTGGTTGATAACTATCAGTTACCTGGATCTGGCCTTTCACAATTCCATCATGCTTTTTTGTGTACACGTGCACATATACACTATAAGTTACAATAATTTAAAACTGCCAATAGATTAGCACAAAAACTCATCACCAAAAACAACACAAAGATACATATGCTATAGGTGATTCTCAGAACAAAAAGAAATTACAGGGAAAGGGTGAAAAGATATTCTTCTGCTCTGTTTCTCACAATTTTCCATGGAGTTGGTATTTTAAGTATGAAAGTGCTCAAATTCAAAGCACACTAAAGTTTTGGTTTTTTTTTTAAATTCATCCATCCTTTTAATTAACGCACACATATTTCTATATTTTAATTAAAGAATATTTTTGTCCTTTAAGTCAGGAACTTTAGTTTTATCATAAACATGTTACGAAGTGTTTTAATCTACTGTAATTGAACAATCTATCATTTTTATTGCTTATATTGTTCAAAATGCAGTTATGAAAACCATGCTTTAATAAAACCTCCCCTAATTTTCTCCAGGAGCTACAAGACTAATATATTAGTCAGAAATAGCATTTCTTTAGAGGTCTCGACATTTTTTTCCCTCAGAGAGAACTAAATTTTATGTTGTCTGCCTATAAATCAGAGCCAGAGATACCTTTAATCCACCACAGCAGATAAAATATACCCAAGAAGTCTTGAATATAAATACCCAACAAGAACATTATTCCCTGTGTTAAAAAGTCACATTTTTTTCAAGCCAATCCTCTTACTCAACTCTATTAGTACTTCACAAGTAGTCTAATGAATCTCCCAGAAGAAAAAGGGCTCCTGTAGAATGTGGCATTGCTGAGCTGACAGTGATTAACTCCCATGCAAAACCACTAAAGGGTGTCTGGCAAACCAAACCCATTTTTCAATCTCTTGCAGCAGCATGTGAGATTATTTCATTTGCATAGAGCACCATAATAGGATTCCCTGCCAGCTGGTGAGAAATATTTATTGCAGCAGATAATGCTGCTGGCATTAGGTGGATTGGCTGGGGCAAACCATCATCGTGGTAATACAGATTCTGCCTTTGGTGACTTCCAATGCATCCCACTGCAAGCAGTTGTTTACATTGGAATGTTAGTCTTCATCACAGACAAAATAGGGATGTTAAGGAGATCAGCACTGCATAACCTGCTCACAGAATATTAAACAGGAACTGTGAAATGCTCTACATCAGGTGTCCTCAAACTGCGGCCTTCGGGCCAGGTACAGCCCCCTAGGGTCCTTAATCCGGCCCGCTCCCCCCCCTCCCCGCCGGGGGTTGGGGGTGGAAACCAAGCAGCCCCGTCCTCCTTCCTCCTCCTCTGCGATGCCCGGTGGGCGAGAGGCGGGGGCGTCTCCTCTGATGGGCAAGCAGTGTCGGCAGCCTCTGGACTGCAAGGTCCAGCCAGCTCGGGTGAATCGCCAGAGCCCCGGTGGCAAAGTCCCTTCAATCCCTTCTGGCCCCCCCTCCGGACTGCGCGGCCGGGCTGATGAGGGGGGCGGCGGCATCAGCGAGGTGGGCGGCTCTCCTGTCTCTCCCTCCCTCCCTCCACCTCCCAGACAGGAAAAGCAAGCCAGCACCAGTGGGAAGCACGTGCATCATCATGTCAAAAAAAAGAAAAATTGACTCAGAGTGCAGGGTATTCCAAGAATAGTTCACATCGAAATATTATTTGTTTTTGTTGATTACAACTGTTCTTCATTTTAAATATTGCATTCTTTTTCCTGGTTTTGTGCACTACTACAAATAAAATATGTGCAGTTTGCATA
>JAWWLV010000011.1:25013957-25046868 GCA_035041135.1 Platyrinchus mystaceus | reverse complement strand
CCCGTAAAATAATTAAGCAAGATTTTCCAAGCTAGAAAGCCAAATAGATCTTAAATTTCCATTGCTTGTCCCCTTCAGAGCCTTGCTAATCCTGCATCACCTTCCTCCTCTTGTCACCATTCACTATATCCACCTGTATCACTCCTTGCCAAATCCCACAGTCCTGTTCTGCCACTCAGCTCTCAGTTGCCAAACTCTGAGAAGCTGAGATCAAAGGCCCCTGTCAACAAGACCTGGGGGGTTTTTTGGCAATTGCCACAGGAGATTGGCAGCATAAAGGACATGTTTACATTTGAACTCACATCATCCTTCACTGGAGTGGCACAAATTTAACACAAGACATTGTTTATTCACCATGGATCACTTTTCATTCTCAAACTAACTTTGTGCAGTGTAATTCCTATGACTTCTTCCAAACTATTTCTTGTTGACAGCACTGCAATCCATCAAATAAAAATAAAAACCTTTTTTTTTTTCCCCACTATCCTGAATATCCCTGTATTGAAATGTTCTTCCTATCTCTTTCTCCAATGAGCACTGGGTGGAACATATTCCTGGGACTTTAAAACATTGCTCCCACATCTCTTTAGGTCAGTTGAAGGCATTATGAAGGATCTAAGGACTCATCACTCCTTAAATCCATCAACCAGCATTCCTCTAGTGCTCTTCACCCCTACCAAAGCCTTGCCTTTCTCTGCAAAATCTTTTCAAAATCTTTGGCCTAATATTCTTTACTAAGCAAATTATATTTGTTTCTAATGAGAAGAGAAGCAAAAGGGAAGCATGTCATGCCATTATTCTCGGGAGTGCTCTAAAAGAATGTTCTGGTCATTTTATTAACTAAACAATGGCACAAACACATTAAAGTTAGATGAACATAATAAAATTGGTAGGCAACATTAAAATGTAAAGAGGGCAAGGGTAATTTAAAGAGCATGTAGCTTGAAAATTCTGTAAATAAAAAAGAAATTAACTGAAATGGAATGAGTTTTGTCTCATTAATAGAAAGCTCCCTCATAAGAGAAATAAATTATCCAGTGCTGAGATAAAAAATGAATTAAGGTCCCAATACACTTGGAGCTTTATAATAACTGAACTTACATGGACTGTAACTGGTCTCTAAAAAGGATTTGTCTGATACATGGTTAAATATGCCCCTAAAGCACAATGGTTCAAACCTAGAACAGTTCAAACAAAGTTGCTGTGAATGTACCCCAGCACATATGTAGATATTAGAGAGGATTTAACCTGTAAAGAGAACTTGTCCTTACTGACAGAGTTATCCTTCTCCTGGACAAGAATCAGCACACCCAATAACCTGTCTAGTGATAGACTCTGAATCACACCAAATCATCAAATGGTTGAGGATGGAAGGGACCTCTTGAGATCACCTTGTCCAACCCCTCTGCTCAAGTAGGGTCAGCTACAGCACATTGTCCAGCTTATGATCACATCTTTTTAAATGTCTTCATGAAAGTGCATGAAAATATATAGAAAAAATATATTGTATGAGATGATACTAACATCCACCTGCTCTTGTTATTTGATGCAGACCCAGAAAAGGTGTTAGCACCTGTTAGTTGGTATAAGCCCCCAGGTCTTCCCCCATCTTATTAATGGCTTTAAACAGCAAGAAAAAAAATATATTGCACAAGTATCTGTTAACTCACTCAGAATCACTGGTTAGTATGAACACTCAATATTTGTGTATGTGAAGAAACACCTGGAAATGAAAACAAAGCACTGCAAAAGCTTCCCATCAAAATGCTGTTGGCATCTTGAATGCATTGGGGTTTTGGCTGAAGGCATTGGTGTTTTTTTAGGAGGAAGATGGGGAACAATAGAAAGCAGTGGTGTAATTGTGTATTTACATCATTTGATTGAACTTATTTTCATGTATTCATTAACTTCTCATTAACGTATCTGCATTAATTATCTGATTCATGCAGACACTGGTGACCTGGGATGGTGACAAGCTGGTCTGTGTGCAGAAAGGTGAAAAGAACAACAGGGGCTGGAAGCACTGGATTGAAGGAGACATTCTGCACCTGGTAAGGCTGTTGTGCAGATACATGGCACATCTCTGAGGGTGCAACACACTCAGGTTTTCCATTTCAAAGGGTCCTTTTTCTAGTTAGAAAAGTCTTTATTTAGACAGTTCTGATCTCTGAACTCTAAGGAAATTACCCTTAGGTAATAGGAATGCTCAATTTCTTTCCACCTGCTCCCAATTAAGTGATAACCCTGCAGTGGAGTTTTTGCTCCAGTCCACTGCCCTCCAGCCATTAACCCTTCCTGTTACACTGCAGAAGAGGTGAGTCCAAGAGAGGTTTGAAGAGCCTGTGCAGGAAATAAGCAGTCAGTGAAGTCCAGAAAGATTTCAAAATAATAGAATCAGAGAATTATTAAGGTTGGAAAAGACTTCCAAGAGCATCAAATCCAAGCTTTGACTGAATACCACTGTGCCCACTAAACCATACCATGAAGTGCCACATCTACTCATGTTTTTGAACATTTCACATAATGATAATGATTCCAGAGTTTCCTGGGAGAGCAACCAAGAAATGGGCATGATAGTGTTGGCACAATGGGTGGGTGGAGAAAGATTGTGGAGGAGATCTCATTGTTCTTTCCCATGCTTTGCATCCCGACATCAGCTCCTTCACATGTTCCCTCTGTGCACAGTTGTGTGGCAACCACGGTGGCTCAGGTCTGTACCCCTGAAAGGTCAAAGCTATGAACTAAAAACCATGATCTGCCACCAAACTAAAAGTCACCTGTCCAGTGACTTCAAACTTGGTTTAACACATACTCAAAAGCTGACCTAACAAAGGTCCTACGTGATGGAACCACGATTGAGGCTAAGATTGGTGGAAACAGAGAGGCCAAGCAGATCCTTACAAGAGTCTTCAGAAAGTGTATTGCAGGTTTGGTTCACTGCTGGCCAAAAAAACAGCTCCAGCTCCTTTCAAAGTCCTGTTTGCACAGGAATGCTGGCTGGTCAGACTAACCAAACTGACTACACTGAAATGAGCAGCTGTGCCAAACTTTAAGGGGTCAGCTGCAATACTGGGCAAAAATGGTGTATTTTTCTGGCCCCCCAGAAATTGCTGGGCACACCTCTGAAAAAAATCATCTTGTTAAAGAATTTTATTTTTTCTTTTCAGTTTCCTTGTTTCATTGCTTCTCATTAATTACAAAGTAAAGTAAATTATAAGCTAGTACAGTATGTTGTTATAATAACAGAGCATGAAAAGACCTTGCATTAAAGCACAATTTTTATGCATTTTCATGTCTATTCTTCTTAGAGTTCAATTCAAGTGTCAAAAACTAATTACTGCAACATGAGATGCATGCCTGCTGTTTGGTTACATATAATACACTATTCTTTCTGTTCTCTTTTTCATAAGCATAAGTTTTTAATGTAGTGACTCAGTTGTAGTAATTTCTGGTGGGATCTGCTGTTTATACACAATATAACGTCTACCACTGTATATTTACTCATTATTTTAATACTGTAGGAACTGACATGTGAAGACCAGGTGTGCCATCAGACATTCAGGAAGAAGAAATAAAATTGAGCAGAAAGCTGCCCAGATCTTCATCACACTGTTCTGCTGTTCTGTTTTGTCTGAAAGAAGAACGAAGCCAGATTTTCACTTCTTTGACACTGCTATGTGAATATATTTTGTTCTTGTTTATGGAAACAAACACATTTTATAGAAATAACATCAAACAGTTACAAACCTCATAAATTCCTTTGCCTTTCAGTCTGGAGGTAAATAAAAGTAATTTTCTTTCAAATACTGCTTCCCTACGTCTTTAGAATCATTTCCAGAGGAATGTCCTTTAGCAACAAGGCTGAAAATTAACAGTCACAATTATCTCAACCACAGTCTGTCTCCCCATAGTGCTGGATTATCATAATATATTTGGATGACTGAGTAAAATTGGACATTCACTGGACTGTTTCTATTTAATTTAGTCCTGGATCACTAAGTCCACAGTTTCAGGTACCAAAATTGCTCACTGAGCACAATACATGGCCTTTCACAAGATGTTTACTTGAATTTGGCCCAGGTCTATAGTTCATAGTAGTTATCACCTGATAAATGTCTCCTGCTCCTTAATATGGTGGATCAATGACAATGCTGTAACCTCCAGTTAGAACTGGCATCCTACTAAAAATCCCAGTGGAGAAATCTGCTGTTTGAAGCAAACTCTACATTTTACAGTTGCTCCATGGTGTGAAAACTAAGGCATATACTTAGGATGTAAGAGGAAAACTTCAGAGCATGCACAGTCTGCATATACCCTGTGCATAAAGAGCACCCAGCATGCTGCAATCTTCACCTTGTACCTACCTTTCAGAGACTTTAAAAAGAAAAGTCATTTCCATGCAACTCTACTCAGTTCTATCCTGGGTTTTTCAAAAGAATTCATGTTCTTTGCTAAAGGCAAGTTCAAGTTAACCATGGCTGATGAGCACTACTTCAGTACATGAACTGAAATTATTCAGCAAAGTGTGTGTGCACCTTCCACGGAACAGAAGAAGAGCTGCTATGCCCAAAAGCTCATCTGCTTTTTCCCAGCCATATGAACTATTTTGTAATATATACTGTCTTTCCTACAACCTTGCCTTTCAGGTATAAAAACTTTCACATCACCTTTATCACTCTCTTTATCAGCTTTATCACAAGTTCCCTCTTGTCCATAGTCCCCATCTTCTGTCTAGTATGGGAGGAGTGGAAGTTCACTAAACAGGTCAGTGGTAGGGAAGAACAGAAAATATGTGGAAAAAAATTTTCCATAAAGGGAGGAACATGTGCTTTCTCCTCATCCCTACCTGTCCTTAGCCCACTCACTATCAATAGCTCAGGATAGGAAAGGAGTCAGTCCCAGCTGAAAACTGGGTTACATCTGCAAAAATCTGATTATTATATAACCAATACTTACATGGCCATGGCCATTATCCTGGTGCCAGCTGGGATTGAGGTTATTTTCCTCTTAGTAGCTAGTTTTATGGAGTTTCTGTGGCCAGGTTTTGGTAGCAGAGGGACTACAGGGGTGGCTTCTGTGAGAAGCTGCCAGAAGCTTCCCCCATGTCTGGCAGAACCAATGCCAGGCAGCTCCAGGATGGACCCACCACTGGCCAAGGCCAAGCCCATCAGGAATGGCAGAAATAACATGGGATAACATTGTTAAGAAGGAAAAAGAAAGTTATTTGTCAGGTGAAAATTGCAGCCAGAGAAGAGCAGAGTGAGAGCATGTGAACAACTCTGCAGAAACCAAGGTCAGTGGAGAAAGAGGGGCAGAAGGGGCTCCAGGCACTGGAGCTGAGGTTCCCCCGCAGCCCATGGAGGACCACTGGGGTGCAGAGACCCACCTGCAGCCCATGGAGGAGCAGGTGAATATCCAAAGGAGGCAGTGACCTTGTGGGAGGCCCATGATGGAGCAGGGTCCCTGCAGGGACCTGCTGACCCATGGGGAGAGGAGCCCACACTGGAGCAGGTTTTCCCTGGACTTGTGGCCCAGTGGGGGACCCACACTGGAGCAGACTGTGCCTGAAGGACTGCACCCCATGGAAAACTGACCCACTCTGCAGCAGCTTGTAAAGAGCTGTTACCAGTGGGATGGACTCATGCTGGAGAAGGCTGTGAAGGACTGTCTCCCATGGGAGGGACCCCATGTGAAGCAGGGGAAGCACTCCTCTCCCTTAGCAGCAGCAGAAATAACCTGTGATGAATAACCTGACCATAACCCCCATTCCCATCTCCCTGCATCACTGGGGGAAGGAGACGGAACTTGGAAGGAGGGAGGGGTGGGGGGAAGATGTTTTTAAGATTTTACTTCTCATTCTTGTGCTCTGATCCTGTCAGTAGTAAATTTAATTAATATCCCCACTTTGAGTCTGTTTTGCCCGTGATGGTGATTGGTGACTTATCTCTCCCTGTCCTTATCTCCACTCATGAACCCTTTGTTATATTTTCTCTCCTCTGTCCAGCTGCAGAGGGCAGTGAGAGAGCAACTTCAGTGGGTACCTGATGTCCAGCCAGGGCCAAACCACTGCACCAGTGCTGTGGTTTGGATTTGGTATGAGAATAACATGGACAACACACTGATGGTTTAGTAGCTGCTAAGTAGTGCTTACTCTGAGTCAGGGACTCCAGGTTCCCACACTCTGCCAGTGAGGAGGAGCATGAGGAGCTGGGAGGGAGCTGGGACAGCTGACCCAAACTGGCTAAAGGGATGTTCCACAGCACAGAACATCAAGCTTGGCTTATAAAGCTGAAGAAAGAAGAGGGGAAACAGTTGTTCCCTACCCATGGGAAGTGGTGAATGAATTCCTTGTTCTGCTTTCCTTATTCATGCAGCTTTTTCTTTACCTATTAAACTGTCTTCAGCTCAACATGAGTTTCCTCAGTGGGTGGCTGTGCGGTGCTTAGTTGTTGGCTGGGGTTAAATCATGACAGCCACATAGGTGCATATGTAAGGATGTATTTATGAATTGGACTTTGCTTCTCCTGATAAAAGTCAACCTGGTATCAAACTTCCTGTGTACTTCAACTGAGCAATGCTTTCATATTAGTCCACATAGAAGAAACTGCACTTGGAGTTAGTAAACTCCTTATTTTTTCTTATTCAGCCCTGACTTGGACTTTTCAGTAGAAATGCATTTAATTCCTATTTTGAAGTCTTTGATAGTTACAAGGATAAGAAGTACCACAGTTCATTAAGGTTTCAAAATGTTATCAGAAGAAAGTAATCACTAGAAAACAAAATGTGTATGTTTTAATCAGTGACATTTCTCATAGTTCTTGCCAGGAGTGAGCATAATGAAGGGCTTTGTAACTGCACACCAAATCATAAAACAAAAGAAAACCTTTCATATATCAAAAAGTACTATCATCAGTTCACAAATGATGAGTTTGAAGATGGAGAGCAAACATTCTTCAATTCGTTTCTTATTATGCTTAGTAGTTCTGCCTAATGGTTATGGTTCAGAAGTAAATGAAGTAGGAAACTGAGCACAAGTACACTTTGGTTAGAAGAAAACTGGATTTGACCCTATTTTTTCATCTATGTTAGAAATGACTCTTTAACAGGAAGTGAGAAAATGTGCAAGGTTTTTTATTCTCCAAAACAACATTTTGTTTCTGCACACACTGCTATGGAAGAACCTGCAGTATCCTTTACAACTGTATGCACAGAACTGGAGACAGAGGAGATATTCATTATGTTGCATTATAATTTCTTCCAAAGGTATCCTTGTTTGTATCATATCTGGGATATTAGCCTGGTCTCCAGGCTGTACAAAGCCCCTTATCTCCTTGTCAGCAGATTAAATACTTGCACTGGAGGAACAGACCTTGCTGGTAAATCAGAGCATGTTCATTCACATTTTTCAGCCCTCTGGCACACAGTGCTGTCTCAACTGTTTTGAAGGATTACCATTTGCATGGATTCTTTTCCTCATAGAGAATATTACTCAAATACAGCTCCAGGAAGGGAATTTACCAGCAACCTTCTGATCCAGAAAACAGAAAAGCCCGTACTGTACAAAAGCCCTTCCTAGTGACATAGTGTTGGGAAAAGAATCAGTACCATTACCTGTCAGTGGACTTTTCAAATGACAATGACAAAGCTGTGTGTAAAAAAAGTTTATGGTGGAATTTCTAAAAATCCTCTCTATTGAGCCAGTTTTTCTCTCCAAAAGTTAAATGCCTTTTCTTGCCAGCTGCTAAAAGAGAGCAACACTGCAGGCAAAGGCTGCAGGATAACACTGTAAATGCTCCTACCAGTGACACCCTGTGGCAAGTCCCTGTGATGCTGCCTTTCTGTGGAGCTCTGAAGGGTCACCAGGATATGCTCAGAAAGCCTCTCAAATTTCCCATGAATATCCCAGGTGCTCTGCTGATTTGCTGCTTGTGAAAGGTGTCTACTGCACTGCCATCTGGCTAAAAGTCTAAGGCTTCTAAATCAGCATTTACTTCAAGATCTGATGAAGACAAACCTCATCTAAAAAAAGAAAAAATTGCTTAGTAACATCTATTTGCATTTTTTCAAGCAATAGTAAATGTTTTACTTTAGTGCAGAGAAATAAACAAAATGGATTTTTTGGAAGGTTTTTTCCCACTAGAAGACACTATTTTCAGGTTTACTTTGTGATTGACTTGAAGGGCAGAGGTTGCAGAGATTTTAATTTCAGCTTGTTGATTACACTTGTTATGCAGATGGCGAAGATTAGAAATCATTTCATGAAAATTAGATTTAAAATAAAATTAACCAGACAAGCTTTTCAATAACTGCAAAATTTTTGTCAGTTATTCTCTAAATATCACATTTGCTTTAGTTGTATCTCACACTGCAGTGCTTCAGTCATCATTAAATAGAAATGGGAATGCAATAGATGACAGTACATATTCCAGAGCTCTTAGAGGTGGAGGAATCCATGGAAAGATTAGCAGCTTGGTCTTATGTGACAGCAAAGAGAGACTTCAGTTGGTGTAAGAATACAAAATGAAAGGTTGCTGCTCAAGGAATGGAGATACACTGTCATCCACACTCAAAGACAGGGAAAGGAAGACAGGACAAGGAGTAACGGGCTGGAAACTGCAGCCTGGAAACTTCAGGTAAACGTTAGGCAATAGCTCTGCACTTGAAAGACAGGGAAGGGCTGGAAGAGACTGGCAGATGAGCTTGTGGAATCTCTATGGTCCCACCATCCACTTTCTTCCATCAGCAAATCTTTCATTTTACCTGCAGTAATAGTTGACAAAAGGATTGTCAGGAAGATCTCAAAGATATTATATTCTTCCCATTTTTATGGGGAAAAGTGGCCAAATAGGGTACCTGTGGTAAAAAAAAAAAGCTACAGCATAAACTAATCGTTTACCAAGACCCAGAAAAAAAGCTTTAAGAACCAGTGGAAATTCTCTTTACCTGTTTTCATGGTACTGTACTTTGGATTTGTGCTGGCTTTGGTTTAGGTAACAGTCATTCAAAGAAAGGCTTTCTGAAAATCTCCTAAATCCTTTACAAAGGCTTTTGCTGTAAACTTAGTTATGACTTCAGAATTAAACCATGGCATGACAGTTAAATAGGATGACTCACTGGGAAAGATGCAAAGGGCCTTCCTTCCAACTGCTTTTTAAATATATGGTGGCCTTTGCTACCTTTCATCAGTGCACCCAAAGTCAATTGTTTTCCTATAGTTTCTTAATTGTTTCTTTTCCGTCCCCTCTATTTCATTCACTTTGAATAGGCATATGCACCTTTACATTTAGAGGTAGAGGGGTTCAGCAGCCTCGTTTGTTAAGAAAACGAGGCATAATGTCCACAATATTTGTTTGCCCACACCTCCACAGCTTGCCCAGTGTGGACTGGCCAACCAAACCTGACTGTAGAAGACAAAGTCTGTAAGATGTAGCATTTCTACAGTATTATGTGAAATTTATTGGCCTGACAGAATGCCTTCAGTAAAGGACAGGCTGCAGGGTGTACTCATGTTTAGCAAGTCCCAGCAAAATCATTTAGGATAAATGTCCATGGCCATGGAAAACCATCGGCTGGAGTTCACATTCTGATGCCAATGAATTCAACCATGAGATAAAACCCACCAAAAACCAAGCTTCAGGAGTTCTGCTGCTCACAGTAGTACTTGTTTTATTAGCTTCTTTACAATATCTAATATTTTTGCTACTTGCTCAATCATCTGGTTTGCCTTTTTTTGGCTGTTTATCTCTAGGATCTAATCACTTGTGTTTTCAAAATTCGCTCCTCTCTTCCTACAGATGTGTAGGGGAAAAGAACTTTCATAACTGAAGAAGAAGTATTTGGTTTTCCTGGAGGTGCCCTAAAGATTGCTTAAGTCTTCTGATGGCCAGACTAAAGCCATGCTCTTCTAACACTCCACCCAGGGCAGCAGTCCTAACAGCCAACTGAAGGGTGTGGGGTGCCTTTTGAACACATTGAGTCATTGTGGTCTTGAGCAGAGAAAGGTTATTGAGCCCTTGGCACAAAAGTGAGTAAAGGCATAATAAGAGTCAGTTGGTGTGACAAGTGAGACAACAGCATATTCTCAAAATATGTCATTTTAGCTCTTCTTTAAACATTTTTAATTACTTGTCAGCTTTTGAAATAATTATAAAGGCCTCTAACTGTACATTGGAGATGGTTTTGCAAGTAGTTCTACTTAAGTGAGAGCACTTCCAGTGGGTCACTTATTGCACTCAGCCAGGTCAGATCCTGAGTCAGGCCACAGACATCTACTGCCAACACAGATTGAAGCTGCAGAATTTAATGCATTCAAAGTATCAGGGTCAGAAAAATGTGTGTTACTATTCACTGTTATTGACACCTACTTCAAAGATGCAACAACAAAAGAATTCCATAAAGTTTCTGAATATTTAGAAAGAGGGTTTTAAGTTAAACATTTTTCTTTTTGATTAGATGTTCAAATCAAGCAACTAAACATAAAGGCATGTGACATATGGCACTTTTTTCTGTAATTTTGAAAATAAATTGAGAATTTACATTTACTTGTACAGATGTATATCACATTGTACTTTTTAAAGTAAATCACCAATGACTTAATTTAAATTAGACTTTAATTTTCTATATATTTTTAGACGCTATTATTAGTAAAATAGTCAGGAATAACACCTGGAAGATGAGCTTTGCTGGTTAGAGGATTAAGGCAGAGTCGAATTGCTCCCTTTGTGAAATAACAGCCTGGGTTCTCTAAAAACACAGATTGCTGTTTGCTACTAATGGGTGCCTTGTGCAGCATTACAGCAAATTGCTTTTCTTGATGGCATAAACTGAATACAAAGAAAACATGAACACTTAGTTAAAATGTTAGCACATCAAAAGGCACTAAAGGAAAATAACTGTTTTGCAGAGAAAGACTTTGCATGATCATAATTGATCTGTTTTAGTGATCAATTTAGTTTCTGTTTTAGTGAACTTGTGTCATTTAAAACAAGAAGCAGAACCACATTTTCTGTGGCCATGCTGGTTGCACAGTCGTTCTGGAGCGGAGCAAAGCGCACGGGGACTGTGACTAAATGACAATGGCAGCAACAAATTACCTGCTGGCCATCGGGCTGCAGGCCCCAGTGAGGTCCCCAATGGAATTCTACACAGCTCCAGCCCTTGCCCCAGCTTGGACTTCCAGATACAACATCTGCTCAGAGCAGGTTATAACAGGGTTATCAGACTGTTTTGGTTACACCTGACTCACCTGGCTTAGCGTGCACTGCACCTGCACTAGGAGGTCCTGCAGAGATGATGCAATGCTGCAAGAGGGGAATATTTATCAGGAGATGATCTCATACCAACTAGTTGGACTCTTTCCATAGAACAAGCGTGGCAGGAGGGCCTACCCCAACGAGACCTAAAATCCAATCAGAGAATGCAAACAGTGCAAGCTGTCCTGCAGGCTCTCTATGGTGAGTTACCGGTGGCACCATGGTGCTGGGTTTGCTGTTGAATTCTCCTAAATCCAGCCCAGTTCACCAAGCTGCAAACACACATCCTGCTTTTTGAAGCTGGATGTGATAGATAAGCTGGTAGTTGGCCTGTAAATTTGTGACTAGAAGTCAATCACTTCATAGTATAAAAGTCCAGTCCACTTTCATACAGTCGGGTTCACATAAAAAATCAGAAAGCATTTTCATTACAGTAACTTTGTAACTAATTTAAAAGTTTCAAGCAGCGGATGGTACCTCTTCCAGTTACAAAACCACCTAAAGAGCCTGGATTTTGTCAGTAAAAACAGCCAAGTACACATAGAACATAATAATGTTCTAACACACAAGAGCTGTTATATCAGGGTTTGGGCCTAGTGCAGCCCTTTGACTCATAAAAAAATATCACAAAGGAATTAGGTCTTGTTGGCAATTGGTGCCAGGAGCTGCTCCTATGCCAGTGCCCACCTGCAAATATCTACACTGAAGTACTGCTTAACCAAAACTGAGGAAATTCACCATCTTTCATTGAAAGGCTGGAGTTAAAAGGCATCAGTGAAAACTGAAAAAAAAATGTATTTACATCAGTAGAAGACATTCAGAATTATCGTTTAGAAACGTGAGGTAAGGATTCTCTCCCGGCCGGATTTACTACAGAAACAGTTTCGGCATTTTCACATCCAGACATCAACCAGAGACCGCAAAAGAGATATTAACAGGATCAAGGCGCCATCGAGTGGCGAATCTTGTAATCACACTGTCCCCTTCACCGCCTCGAACCAAAAAATACTGGCACTATTGTAATAAAGCCTAATATATGTCTACAAGTAAATTAAATAAAATTCTCATGACTTGTTTCTAAGAACAGAACAATTAAGACAACGTGCCCATTCTAAACCACATCACAATTTTACAAGTGCTTTTGCTTTTAGGGGATGAAATTCATATTATTAAAATTCATCAGTTTTAATTTGGATAGCCACCTAAAAAATAGTACATATCCATTTGTGATAGAATAATTCATAAAGGTTATAAAACTATGTGTAGGTGATAGGTGATAGCTATTACCACTACTTGGAGGGAGGGAGGACGTTTATTCTGTTACCGAATGGCAGCATTTGCAAGAAAAGCAGCATCAGAGGAGTTGAACCAGAAAGCTCCAGGATTAAAAGAATACCAATTTTTAGCCCAAACCAAGACTCTATATTGATCCTCACTCATCATCAGTTCATATACTTCATCTTTGAGAGTGAATTTGTGCAGAAGATCTGAATGCTGCAAACCCTAGGTCAGGTTCAATTTATGTAATATATTGACAGAGGACTGAAAAAGAGACATTCAAACCTAAAAGCATTAACTGCTACAGTCAGTGTTTGAAAATTCAAACATTGGTCACAGATGGTTGTGATAACTTGCAGCCCTCAGACTAGATGAAGAGGGTACGTATCACACACTATTATAGTTGAGTTATACATATTATTGGATCTCTGAAAAAACTGATGATTCAGGTTCTATTAGAAATGGGAAAACAGAAGAAACTGCCCTTGTATAGGACTTGTATATATCAATATATTGTTGCATTTGCCTCTGTGTTATTTATGTGTGATTATTATAAAAGAGCAGGGATAAAATTTAAAATGGCTTTCATCACTGCCTGCTCTCCTATATAAACAACTCGTTACTGTGTTGTTGGGAAGCAAAAGCTTCTGATATAAAGCCATACGTTCAGTGTTACAGAAATGCCATAAAATTCTGCGAGTGCTGATTGTCTGAACACGATGCAAACTGATAAACCACGTCACTATGCAGTTCAAATCACAAATACAGAGTGGTCTTCACTTTCCTAAAAAAAACCCCTTACATGTACCAAAAACAAATTAAAAATGAAATAATATAATGTTTCAAAAAGCCCCAAACCTATTGGCAGAGCCACTTTCCATTTGACATGCATGTCTTGAGAGAAGAGCACTGGGTAACAATCACATTTTGGCTTTCTAAAAGCTTCTCCTGACACCTTGTGTAAATTAGCCTGAGTTGAAACAAAAACTTAGTAGTAGGGTTTTAGTTTTCTGCGCTATCACCCCACAAGCCTGACCTGCATTTGAGCCCTGGTGAAACAACTTCTATCAAATTATAAACCAAAGGACTGCTCAGGGCAGAGCAGTGGATCATGAGGGTGAGTGCCTAAGCAACAGGGCCTCAGTGACAAGTGTGACAGCTACACTTAAACCTCCATTTCCTTCCCTTTGTTGGTGAGGAAATGCACAAGTGAGAGATACTGTCTTATATCATTGCAGTCCCATAAACGTTTTGACATCATCACTGTTCCTTTGAAACAGACCCTAATGTAGAATATTTAGATATTAGTACTGTTGGGTTCGTTTTAACTAAATAAATGTGCTCTGACAGTTGGATCCTGTATTGTTATGTACATTGCAGAGATGTTACAGTAGGAGTTGAAGCCTCACCTCTGCATCTGGAAAACACAAAACTGCCTGAGAGAGAGAAAATAACCAATTTTGTTCCTTCACAAGCTACAGTCAATTATTGAAGTCTGACCACCAACCTTTCACCTTGACTAAGTGTCCATAGTGCTGTTCTTAAAGTACCTTTTATTACCACTTTGTAGCTGGATAAAAAATAACTCTGTGTCAATTTTTGCTAACATTAATAGAAAAAAAACTCAGTATTTTATGTTTTCCAGAGTGCTGGCAACCATACCATTCAATAAACATTTTTTGCAAGCTTATGGAATGCCTGATGCTGAATCTTTTCCCAAGAATGCTCCAACTCTGTGGTCAGCAGTGATAAGGTAAGAACATATAACAGCAATTAAAAGGGAAAATCATTGCATCTTTTTGTCCTGAAATCAATATCAACACAGAAACCTTTAGGTAGCTATTGGACTGATACTCCTCAGACAAGAAGAAATAATTTTATAGCTTTTCTAGTTCATGTCATCTCAAAATTATATTCAAGGATTCTTGCTGAATCAGACCTTAGAAACAGTCTGACATGTTTAAAGATGAGTAGAGAATATGGAATAAGTTTATCTGAAGCCTCAAAACTCAATAAAAGAACATTAACACCAACATTCAGCCATAGTGAAAGGCATCGTAAATCTGATAAGGAAAGACATTATAAGCTCCAAACTTGGAATAGTTGGGAGGATATATCCTGCTGCCTTCTGAACCACTTCTGTGCTTTCAAGGCCTGGCCTTTTGTCACTGATCTTAATGGAAGTGGAATTGTGCCAAAATTGAGACTATGGCCTCCAGGAAATAAAACATGAAGCAGCAAGTGTTAATAAATCAGAAGCACTAACAGGTCAATCAAGATCATTGCTGGTAAGTGATTTCATGAGTGACATAAAGATAGCACTTTTCTAATGAAACAAATGTACCCAAAGAAGATGTAGCACAAAAGGTCACGAACTGGAGTCTTTATATTATGTACATCACTTTGTTTTCTCTCACTGACAACCTTTTTTATCAGACTCGCCTGTTTATGGACATCTCTCTCTTCATTATTACTAGCATGTGGGTACCACTTAGGAGTGTGCTACCATGATTAACACTTTAAATTAAGCCCATATCAGATGCTGCTAAAAATATTGTTGATTATCCTGGTACTGATTTTAAAGAAGGTAGTATTTTGTGCTCCCTTAAAACCCTTTAAAAATGACTAAACCCTTCTATTGAAACTTGAAAATACAAGGTGAAATAGGCCCCTTGTTCAGACGAAGACATTCAGCACCAATAAATCCAAACCCACACAGCTGAAGTTTGGCAGAATTGTGGGTTGAAAAGGCAGGCCTGTAATGAAAGTGTCAGGTGATATTATTTTAGATGACATCAGATATAAAACTTCCAAACCCTACTTTACTTACTGCACTATCTAGTTTCCCTGTATGCACCACATATATGATTGTATTTGAAGGAACAACCATTTTTTGAAACTATCAGTTTACGCACCATCAGGCTGCTGCTGACAGGTTGCAGGTTTTGGAGAGGATGGGATTATATTTTTTCATATATGAACTCTACACTTTTGACAGTTCTCGTTTCTTTACTGGCATTTTAATTCCTCATTGTCCCAGTGAGTTTAATGCTCTGTATCTGAGTCAGGATTGTATCCAAGGGTAGTGTGTTTGCAAGAGAGTGAGGAGAGACAGGCTGGGCATCTCAGACTGAGAGAGATAAAGTGCATTCCACCACACTGCCGTGTCCCTGGTCTACAACAAAGTGAAATGCTATCATTTCAAGGGAGGCTTTAATGCAGATTTACAGTGGGGTTTGTCTCACAGCTCTGACACCTACATGCTAATAACACCTTTTCTTTAAACCCACTGTGTTCCATCAATCTTTACTATCTTTCAGGTTAAGGCTGCAATGAGTTTTGCTTCAGTTCACTGCACTGCAAGTATTAACTCCTGGCAATTAACTCCTATGCACATTGATTTTGCATATGAAATAAACACTTTATAATACTGCAGAGTTAACCTAAATACGTAAGTGCCTCTGTTTATTATAAAATATGGGATCTTCTGAGAATAAAATACAGTAATTCAGGTTACAAGATAACTCACAGAATACTCAGGGAATTAATAAGCCATCCATAATACTACCTAGGTTAGCCAGGCTCAGAGGCAGTGGCAAACCCAAAGTGAAAAGCAGTGATTCTGCTACAGAACTCCATAAAGAAAACCAGCAGTGGCTGAAGTCTGGAGAAACAAAGAATTTACATAACAGGGATGGTGTCCTGGGTAGAACAATCAAGGCAAAGAAAGACTGGACCCTCAGGACTGAGCTGCCTCCTGCAGCCAGCAGTAGCACACACTGTAATCTTCCTAACAGCATTTCATAGGTTTTTGCCTGAATATGAATTTTCACACATATGGGATTAGCCACACAGATGTGGCTCTTACTTCCAGACTTCCAGTCTCCACCTGAGAGAAAAAGAAAGTGGACTGGTGTTTTATTGTTAAAACACCAGCTAAAATTCATTTGGTACACTGAGGATAAATTACAGGTGCCTGTGCCTTGTGTCCCAAACTGCTTTAATATTTTTCTTTGAAAGAATGACTTTGTACAATTTTTATTATTTTAAAATGCTCTATCTTGCTTCCAAAAAAACTTTTTATATTGCCTTGCAAATTCAAAACCTGCCAATAATTTCATAGCCAAAAAGATGTAAACTGAAATCTCAGACAAATAAGGTTGAGTGGATTGGCTCTCCTGAGAGGCAAAAACCCTGTAAAGAAGAAATTACCAGCAGGCTGAAAGAGTACCAGCATTGCTTCCTCCTTACCAGTGTTGTATTGCTTGTTGCAAACCCATTTTAGCTGCTCTGTTTCTCACCAAATCACCTACAGTAAAAATGGGCAGAATTCCTCTCTTACAGTACTTCAGCAGTTCTTTAGTTTTACAAAATTTAATGTGTCAGAATGCAACTGCTTCAACTACCAGCACTTACCTGGCCAGTTGTTTAGAACATAATTTTTTTCTGATTTTTGGTAATAAAAAGATCCTTTTTTAATGCTTTGTATTGAGAACTTCAAGAGATTTAAAAGTAGCTTTGCACCTTCAGGAAATGTGTCCTGCAAAATCCTACTACCAATTCCTTTATCGTGCACTTATATACACACAAATATCCACACTTCACAGGAATGCTGGTTGTGTTTCTGATAAGAAGGCAGTTATGGAATGGTACCAGACACTGCACTGCAAATATTCTGTACAGCTTTTTTTCTGGTTTCCTAAGGAAACAAAGCCTATGGCTGAGCTTTAATGACCTGTAGCCATCTCATCATTTGCCCTTCATCATTCTCTCCTTTTCCCTCTCCCTGTCTGTAGTCTTAAAGTAATCAAGTAGCCACAGGAGGCAGACAAACCCAAGTTTGTGCCCTTCCTCCAAGGTGAAGCAAATGCCAGATTTTTTTCAGGCCTGGGAGGAAAGAGCCAATTGCCCAGCACACTTGAACTGTTTCAGGTAAGCTCAGCAAGTGCTCCTTCACAGCCAAGCAGGCAGAGGGTTGAAAGGCACTTCAATAAATGCCTACAAGAAGCAAAGTTTTCTTGTTCCACTGCTCTGGAATAAAACATTGTGTTGGGGTTTTTTTTACCTGAAAAATATCTTTCAGTAAACAGGCATAAGAAAAGCTGTTGGGTCACACAAAAGAACCTGAAGTAGAGATTTTGTTCTCATTTAATCCCTGCAGTGAAAGTCTTCTTAGAGACACCCCATGGTTCCAGCTATTATGTATATAAGCCTTGGTGAAACAATGGCCAGTACAGGTTATACTGGAAAGAATGTGAGAGGAAAACAAATAAATAAAATATTTCCTCTGTGTATGCATTCAGTTTCCACAATGGATCATGGTTTTGACTCAGAACTGGTACCCAGTTGGTCCCTTTGCATGTAACAGCTGTGAGGGATACTTCTTATTTTTAATTTCATTTTTTTTTTCATTTCTTCTCTCGCACTGTAAGGTCAGCCTTCGCTTACACCCTGTGCCTTTTTTCTCCATTTAGTTTTCCTATAATTATAACTTTCCAGGAGAAGCTAACAGCAAAATAATTTCTTCCTTTTCCTGCTGTTATTTTCTTGACTAAAATCTATATCTGCATCTTTCACTTATCTTTCTGATTATCTTTGATTCAATACTCTCATCTCTCTCTGGATAGAATCTCATTGAGTTTTTCAAGGAAAAAGATACAGTATGTGCTCTATATCCCCCACTAGCTACATTCTCTAATATGGTATCTTTCCTCTACATCTCTTCTTTCATTGTTACACCTCAGCTGCCTAAAACCCATGAACTCAACTCAGAAGTCATAAATTTTACTCAAATCATTACTTTTAAGCAAGATTATCCAGATTCTCCATCCTGAAATTTTATACTCAAACATTTTTAGTGTTATTCTACAATCTTTACTACAATGAATTCAAAGTGAAAAGCAAGCCTTAAGGAAAGCTGAAAGTCTAAACTCACCCATAACAGTTGACAGTACTGTGCCCCTTCTCTTGCTTCAGGCATTTCTCTTCTCACTTTTCATCAGGCTTGTGGTTTTTTGCATTTTAATTAACTATCTTTTCTGTCTTTGCTCTCTTGGAGTGAAAATAACAAGAATTGCAGTAACATCTCTCTTGTTTTTGTTTGTTTATGTCCATCAGACTGTAATTACTCCAGGTCAGTGTAATCCTTCTTGTTATGCTGTGGGATCAAACACACAGGGCTCCTAATTCCCGGGTGAGTGTTTTCGAAAGAATTGTCTTTAACTAAATCCCAGTGAATATAAATATGCTCCATGTTATTCCTCTCCTTCATACAATGAAATGCGGGGGATGTAATTTTTAACTGGAGGTGGAACTTCAACTTGGCAGCAGCGCTGGGACAGAAATTCCCTTGTGCTTTGGTGCTTCCCAAACCCTCACATTCCCCATGTTTCTATCCGATGTTGTTTGGGGTTGCAGTGGCTTTAGCTGACAAAATTATTAAGAGGAAAAATGTGTCACAAAGCCTCTCACAGCGTCTGCAGGATTGACCAGGCTCGTGTCTTTGTCTCTGAGAGAGGTCCAAGGTCGCACAGGGGACTGTGGCTGGGGACACTGACAGGACACCGAACTGACACAGCTTTGGGCAGCACAATATAAAAAGACATTAAGCTATTAGAGAGCATTTAAAGGAAGGCCACGAGGACGGTGAAGGGTCTTGAGGGGAAGCTGTATGAGGAGTGGCTGAGGGCACTTGATCTGTTCAACCTTGAGGAGACTGAGGGAAAACCTCATAGCAATCTACAGCTTCCTCATGAGGAGAAGCGAAGGGGCAGACACTGATCTCTGCTCTGTGGTGACCAATGACAGGACCCAAGGGAACGGCACGAAGCTGTGCCAGGGGAGGTTTAGGTTGGACATCAGGTAAGAGCTCTTCCCCAGGAGGGTGGCTGAGCCCTCCCCTCATCCCTGACTACATCTCCCGGCACCCCGCGGGGCCGCGCCTCTTTCTCGCGAGGGCCGGGAGGCCTCGCGCTGCTGTCGCGAGAGCGGCGGGTCCGGAAGCTCCACGTCGGAGGGTCGGAACCTGCCCGGGGCGCGGCGGCGGCTGAGGGACCGGAGGGACACCGGAGAGACACCGGAGAGACCTGAGAGACACCGGAGAGACACCGGAGAGACACCGGAGAGACACCGGAGAGACCTGAGAGACACCGGAGAGACACCGCGGGGGGACCTCGGCGGGAGCGGGGCCATGGTGAGCGCGGGGAGCGCCCTGTGCCAGCTGCCGGTGCAGGAGGTTGACAGTCCCACCCCGCGGCCGGCGGGACATCGGGAGCGGGAGGGGTGGCGGGGCCGGAGCAGCAGCGCGGTGTCACTGGCGGGGTGTTCGTCAGACACACCGAGCAGCTGTGCCGGTGTTCGGGGGGCAGGTTGCAGGTTGCCCCTCAGATTGGCCGTACACGGCCCTGAGGGGCTGCAGCTCTGCGCGGTGCCACGAATGAGCACAGAATCGAGTGCATCGTGTCCTGGTGTTTATGTCGGGAGAAATAAACCACAAATCCGTCCTCTCCCACCAGGTCGTGTCTGTAAGTCACAGGTACTGCATGGTAACTGGGAATTTTTTTATCCCTGCGGTGTCCAACATATGTAAACTGCAAGTTTTATTAATATTATCCCACCACTAAACACAGCGTTCTTTGGTCAGATATTATCCATTAAGTTTCCTATAAGATAAAATGTCAGCAGCGTTAAGTGAGTTCAGCTGAGTGTCTGAATGAATCTGTAATGAGTCCAGTAGTTTATAAAATCATTTTACTTTCATGCCTTTTAAATACTGTGGATTTATATTGCCAGTGATGAAAGTGGAAGGTCAAGGCCTTCTCTCTAAGAGAAAGACTTAAACTTTTCCCTCCTCTCATTTTTTACGACATAGTGTTCTGTTCTATAACTTAATTTTGGAATTGAGAATGGAAATAAATTCATAATGGGCAAATCTTGTTGTGCTCTGTTGTGATAATTGCTTTCCTACTTCACTTTTTCAGGTGAAGTTGCAGGAAGATTAATTTTCTAACATTTGCATTAGGAGCAAGTTCTCTTTGCTTTGCTCTGATAGTTCAGGGACACCAGGAAGATGTACAGTGCATCTTGTTTTTTACTGTTCTGGGGATACTTTCTACAGTATGAAAAATTTTGAATTTCACAAAATTTAATTTAATGGACCCATTGCCATTGGTGGGGATGGGATGTTTCCCTACAAAAGCAAATAAGCAGGTGGGTAGAAAAGGGTGGTAGCCTTTTGTCTGCCTCAAAAGCAAGATTGGATCCTTTTATTTTGAGGTTTAACTTTTACCATTGTATTTCTGTGCCAGTTTTCTGTTTGGTAACTGGATATTCCCAATTCTTTCCCCCCCAGCCTCTCCGACTGGATATAAAGCGGAAGCTGACGGCTCGTTCTGACCGGGTGAAGAGCGTGGACTTGCACCCCACAGAGCCATGGATGCTGGCCAGCCTTTACAATGGCAGTGTCTGTGTTTGGAACCATGAAACACAGGTGAAGGGCCTTGGTTTGCCTTTATTATGGAATCTGCAGAACTGTCAGATGTGTATCTAGGACTGAAAAACTGAATTTATCCAAGAATCTCAAATCACTGTTACTAATTGACTGTGCTCTCCTCTGATTAGAAAAGTCACTATATTAGTAGACAGGGAGGCAACATAGTGGACACTGTTAAGAAAATATAAAGAGCTGATTTCAAAACTTGTGTTTTCTCCCATGCTATAAACTTACTGTTTTTATTTTTAGACCCTGGTGAAGAATTTTGAAGTGTGTGACCTGCCTGTGAGAGCTGCCAAATTCGTGGCAAGGAAGAACTGGGTTGTTACTGGGGCTGTAAGATATTGTCCTCTTGTGATTTCATATGCAGCTGTACTGTCTCTGATTTATCTTCCTGCCACTGCTTTGTGCATCACATAATAATCTAATTCGTAGAAGAGAACTTCGCTACAGTTTCCCAGAAACTTTCTCCTTTAAGTAAGCTTAGAAGTTTAAACTTTTCATTTCAAAAGAGAGCAGCCTGATAACATGACTAACTCTGCAGGTAGGACAGAGTAGATCTAGAGTCAACTTTTGCTGCCAACTCTAACATAGTCAGTACCCAGTTTTGACTCAATATTACTGGTGCTGCTTTAAGATGAAACTATTGGCAATCCTAGGTAAGATAAATTAGAAGTTACTTTCTGCTTTTGTTCTTGGTCATAAATTTTTTAGTTTTGCTCACCTCTAGAAAAAACTCTGCTGTTATTCAATACTACTTTGAGAGCAGTAGTTGTATTCTAATCTTGGTAACACATTTTTCTTGATGGAATGAGTATTTTTTGTCTGAATTGAGGTAATGCCTAAATAATTTTGTCTCAATTTTCTTGTCCTAGTCTTCTGCCCTATACACAGAGTAAAAATTTCTTGTCATTTTATTGTTTTACGCTGCTGTGACCAAGTTCCTTTTAAAAATTAAATTTTGGCTGAAGTTTTTTCCATTTCCTAAGTGTCTTGGGAATAACAGCGGGTAATTTATAGACTTCTAAATCAAAGCATAATTTTTATTGTTAGCAATGTGCAGAAAATACATTTTCTTAAACATTTTGTTGTTAGAGGCTCTTCAGTGCTGCATTATTTTCTCTAGCTCCCCTGCATTGCACAGAAGGTGCACTGTACAGAGAGCCTGATTTTAATGGTGGCTTTTCTTTCCTTTCACAGGATGACATGCAAATCAGAGTTTTTAATTATAACACCTTGGAAAGGGTTCACATGTTTGAGGCCCATTCTGATTACATCCGTTGTATTGCTGTGCATCCCACACAGCCCTTCATACTCACCAGCAGTGGTAAGAGCCCTTTGGCATATTTTTATATTTATTTTATATTTAATAACCAGCTACTTTTAGGCTTCTGTTTTCTGTGTAGTGAGGGATGTGTGTCTTCTCCTTTTCCTGCAGAAACAGGAATCAGATGTCACCTTGTTATTTCTGTGTCAGTTGCATTCCTGTTTCTTTGGTTGAATATCAACTGCACCTAAAATTTAAAACATATTAGCTTATGGTCGCATCAGAGAAGAGCAAAGAGCCTTCTCACTTAAACATCTTTTGTTGTTTGTGGGTTTTTTTCAGATGACATGCTCATTAAACTCTGGGACTGGGATAAAAAATGGTCTTGTTCTCAGGTGTTTGAAGGACACACCCATTATGTCATGCAGATCGTCATAAACCCAAAAGACAATAATCAGTTTGCCAGTGCCTCTTTGGATAGGACAATTAAGGTAAATAAACTGTATTTGGGGATTTTTTTAGTTATTAAGTAGTTAACAGTATACACAAACCAATAATCCTGTATGGACAGTCCATCAATATCCTTAAAACCAGGTGGAAGAATTTAATATTAATTGAGCAAAGACCTGAATGTTGGTCGACTTACTAAGTATTTCAATAAATTTACCAGATTACCTGTCACCTCTAATCACTGAAATATGGTTCTTTGAACTTTTTGAAGTGCTGCTTTTCTATTTGGATCACACAGAAATACACAGATTAGTAATGGTTATACTGACCCAAAACCCTGATAAAGGTGTCTCACCCATTACTTCCATGCCCTTGGCTGTCTGTTGAATTGTTTCCAAAGGTGCCCTCAGCCCTCTCATGGTAAACCCTGATGAGTCTGATTTGCTGTGAAACTATAACTGAATATCTGTGACTACACATTTACAGGCACCTGAGCAGTGAGACTTCCTCCCATTTACAGTCTATTGGCTGTAAAAAGCCAGTTTTGATTTCAAATGTCCTCAAATGTTGAGATCAGATGCAGGTAAATGTTGATTTGATGTGATAAATGTCAGAAAATAGCAGGATTTCTGCACTTATGTGGTATCCTTATTTAACATAAGATTTGTTATTCGTTTAATGTAACTGGGAAAAAATTAAATTCAGGAGCCAGGTGGGGACAGCCTGTGTGTGCACAATTGTTGCTTTTTCTCGGTGTTCTAGTTAATACCATAAAAAGGTACTAACTTCTTACAGACAGTGCTTTATATGGTTTTATGTTTTCAAAGAAGTTGAAAGAAACCAATTCCATTGTTTAGAGGTATGAGCAGGGCATGTGCAACTCAGCATGTTGGGGGTTGTTTTGTTTTTATTTGGGGGGAAGGACTGGAAGGTTGAGCACTGGTTGAGACTCCTCACCTGAAAAAAGCAACTGTGCCTGTGGAATTCCATAGTATTTATCTCTGGACTTGTAAAGTACACCTGAATACCTGCTCTGTTTGGCAAGCTTGACCTGGAGGCAAAAGATGATTAACTACATGTGGTTGGTGTTTTGTTGGGTCTTTTCCTGGGAAGGTGTGGCAGCTGGGATCATCCTCTCCCAACTTCACCTTGGAAGGCCATGAGAAAGGAGTGAACTGCATTGACTATTACAGTGGTGGGGACAAGCCCTACCTCATCTCAGGGGCCGATGACCGGCTGGTGAAAATCTGGGACTACCAGGTATGTGTTCAACCCCTCAGGGACCTTCATGCAGGCTGCCATGGCCAAACATCAGTGGCTAGGTTTGAATAGGCCCCCTGATTTCCCTCATTTTTCCTTGGAAAAAAGGACAGTGAGGGGGGAATATTTTGTGATATGTATTTAATGAAAAAATTTTTTAAGCCTTGAGAAAACCCGCTGTGAATTTAAATAACCTCAAAGTTGATTCGTAAAATTAAATTTGACATAAGGTTTCTGCTGTTAGCATTGGGTTTTTTTCTTGTAATATATCAATCCCTGTCTTTTGGGCTTCATGTTTGTGGGTTAACATGCTCCTCTTTTATGTTCAAGTATAAATACTGTGTAAATATTGTTCATGTATCAACTCTTTCCATCCTTCCACTTCTCTTTTTTTTATTTTGTTACTTTCCCTCTCTCCTTTTTCATGCTGTGCACATTTACACAGGCACCTGTGTGCCTGCAAACACATGCATGTGCTTCTACTTGTCAGGAGTCATGAGGAGACCTGTTTGAATGCTCTGTTCTGTTGTTGGACCCCAGAACTCAAAAGTTCTTCCTATGTACAAGTGTATGAATGGCCAAAAGGGCAAGACAGAAGTTGTTAGGTGGTAATTTCTGTTTTTAAAGCATTGCCCTAGAGTAAATCCAAGCCCAGAACTTTAAGCTGGCACTGTTACTTTAAGCATTCACTGCAGTAATTACTGTTGGACAACACTGCCTGAAATGTTGCCACCATGTACAGCTGTAGACATCAGTTACGTGCTCTCATCATCATCTCTAATCTTAGTTGTAACAAGCAGAGTAGCCTTTTCATTCATAACTGTGTGAAATAACGTTCTTACCAAAGACATTAGATCTGTCTTCACCTGTAGTTAGATTCAGATGTTTTGTTCTGATTTTTTTTGCAGTGAACTCAGCTTTCTATGTTACTTTAATCTCTTGTGCTGCACAGCTCTAGGAAAGCATATTTTCTAGGCAGAAACCTATCTGAAAATAGAGGAAAACACCTCTGTCTAGGAAAATAAATATTTTCTTCTGGGCAGGAGAAATTAACTCAGTACAGTCATAATTTTTAATATGTTACTGCTGTTGTTTGAGCATCTTGGAAATAAATGGAAGAAATCTAGAGAAATACATTTTCAGGCAAATTTTGCATTTGGGGGAGATTTTTTTTTTTAGGAAATGAAGGTTAAAATGTAGCTGTGTGTTCATTTTCTGTACCTGTACTTCTCATTCTCTTTTGCAGAATAAAACCTGTGTACAGACACTGGAAGGACACGCTCAGAATGTGTCGTGTGTCAGCTTCCATCCTGAGCTCCCCATCATCATCACGGGCTCAGAGGATGGTAATTTTGTGTTTTCTGTTGTACAAAGGACAGGGAAAGAACTTAGGGGAGAACTCTTCTTGGGGTGGGGCTGCACAGCTGCTGCCCTGGCACTGGGAAGAAAGGAAAGGCATCCATCTGTTTTTCCTGTAGGAACCGTCCGCATTTGGCATTCCAGCACCTACCGCCTGGAAAGCACCCTGAACTATGGCATGGAGAGAGTGTGGTGTGTGGCCAGCCTGAGAGGCTCCAATAATGTGGCTTTGGGATATGATGAAGGCAGCATCATTGTCAAGGTACCCCTAATGATTTGAAATGAGAAACAGTGATGCAGAGCAGCTGAGTTCTGATTCTGGGGTAATTTGTAAAACACGGAAAGTTTGGCATTTTAATTGGCGGTTTTAGACAGGGATGGGCTATTTAATTTGATGTTTTCAACTGAAAAGAAAATCAACAATGTATTCTTTCCATTGCCCACCTTCTTCCACTGTGCTTTCTAGCTTGGCCGTGAAGAACCTGCCATGTCCATGGATGCAAATGGAAAAATTATTTGGGCTAAACATTCAGAAGTCCAACAGGCGAACTTGAAAGCCATGGGAGATGCTGAAATCAAAGATGGAGAGAGATTGCCCCTGGCTGTGAAGGATATGGGGAGCTGTGAAATCTATCCCCAGACCATTCAGCACAACCCTAATGGAAGGTAATACATTCTTTTATCACTTCTCTTGAATTGTTTTTTTTTTTTTGTTAACAGATAGGCTAAAATAAAAGAAAGGCATGCAAAGTACAAGAGCTGCTCACTGGAGACCAGAAGGAAGAGGGAATAGCAAGTAGCCAGCAACATGATGCAGGAAAAAAAGCAGCTCCTTGACACTTTAGGAATATATAAAGTTCACACTCTGTCTGCATTTGCAGTGATTATATTGGGCATGGGGGCCTTTCACTTTTTAGATAATTTGCCTTCTCGATGATGCCTATTGAACTGAACAGAGATATCTGACAAACTCCATCTTCTTCATGCTCCAGGTTCGTGGTGGTGTGTGGTGATGGTGAGTACATCATCTACACAGCCATGGCTCTGAGAAACAAGAGCTTTGGTTCTGCACAGGAGTTTGTTTGGGCACATGATTCCTCAGAGTAAGTGGTGCACATTTTTTTCTAAGTATTAAATTTGCTGGGTGCTCATTTTTGGGCTGTGCCAACAATGAACCGGCCTGAAGACTAAAACCTGTGTGGACAATGAACTTCCAATAACTGGGCTGCTTAAAAATTTCTATTTCTAGCACTCTGCTAGTTACAGAAACAGCTGTTTTGTAGCAGCTTATGATTTAGTTATATGCTACTTTGGAAACCAAGTAATCTTGTTTTTTCTTACAATTTAATCTCTATTTAGATATGCAATCAGGGAGAGCAACAGTGTTGTAAAGATATTTAAAAATTTCAAAGAGAAGAAGTCGTTCAAACCTGATTTTGGAGCAGAAGGTAAGTATTTACTTTTAAAATAGATATATTGGTGCATTTTTTGCACAGTGTGGATTTCTGCTGCCTCCATTTTCTTGCAGGCATCTATGGTGGCTTTCTGCTGGGAGTCAGATCTGTTAATGGCCTGGCATTCTATGACTGGGAGAACACAGAACTGATTCGCAGAATTGAAATTCAGCCCAAACATGTAAGATTCTACATGGGACTGAGGATATTTACCTGTCTGTGTTCACTGATTTTTCATTTGTTTACTAAACTGCTGATTTTCTTGAATGAAGCCAAGCTATCAATCATAAAGTTTATCTCAATCATATAGCAGAAGGAGAAGAAAAAAATCCTTTATGTGTTGGTCCTAAAGCTTCTAGAGTTAATATGTTTTAACTTTAATTTACACATCCTCCTTTCTCAACCTGAGGTGTCTAAAACTGCTGTTGTTGATTCTGATGATACAGATTTTCTGGTCTGACTCGGGTGAGCTTGTGTGCATTGCTACAGAGGAGTCATTCTTCATTCTGAAATATCTGTCAGAAAAAGTAGCAGCAGCCCAAGAAACACATGAAGGTGTCACTGAAGATGGAATTGAAGATGCCTTCGAGGTATTTAAAACTTGAGTTTAAAAAGTGGAATAAGATTAGAGATGGTAGAAGCAAGTCTTCCCAGAGTGTAGCAAACTTAGTGGTTAAACCATTAAACCATGGTTTCCAGACTTTAGAGTACCACACAGAACATCTGCCTGTGGAACAATCTGCATCGTTCTCTTTGGGTTCCAGAGGAGAGTTATCCCAATTTGAATCCCACCATAGCAGAGCTTTATGCCTGCATTTCCCTTATCTCTTTACTATGCTCACAGAGTTACAGAGGTTGTTTTTAAAACACGCTTTTGGGTCACAGCTTAAACATTTTTCTGCAATTTTCGAGTTTTGAAATGTTATTCAGATTTAGGAGTGAAAAATTGTCATCCTGTGAAATGTCAGAAATGAAAATTTCAGAAGGAAAGTTGTCTTTGATTGCCTTGCTTAATGCTTAGTTCGGTGCTTGTTTCCTGGATTTACAATTGGGTTAGTTAAGAATTAATGTAGCATTTTTGTAAAACAAAATAATCATTTATGTATTTCCAATCTGTATCTAAACTTACTTTTGCAACTTGCCCAACTACTTAGTCAATGTAGAATATTAAGTATAATTTCAAAGTACAGTAATCTTTCTGCTACCTAAAAGTACATTTTTGTCTCTAATTAAGCCAATCTTACTTTGCAGGTTCTCGGTGAGATTCAGGAGATTGTGAAAACAGGCTTGTGGGTGGGGGACTGCTTTATTTACACCAGTTCTGTGAACAGACTCAACTACTACGTTGGAGGAGAGATTGTCACTATTGCCCATTTGGACAGGTGAGTTGCTGCTGCAGGTTACTGAGCGAGTGTTAAAGGCTCTATCAGTCAAGTGAGTACAAGGGAAACCTTGTCACCTGCTTGCTGTGCATTACAACCTGTTCTTCTATATCGTGCTGATGTACGTTCTGGGGCAGTGATGTAATTGTGGAGGGAATGACCAGTGCTGTGTGAAAGTGTAGAATACGCTATGTGAGTGCTCTCATAAGAACCACTGGAGGTTTTTTTGATAGACTGTTTTGTAGTGGATCTATTGAAGATGAATATTCTTTGTTTTGTTTCAGAACAATGTATCTTCTGGGGTATATCCCCAAGGACAACCGACTTTATTTGGGTGATAAAGAGCTAAACATTGTTAGTTACTCGTTGCTGGTCTCGGTGCTTGAATATCAGACTGCTGTGATGAGAAGAGATTTTGGTATGGCTGACAAGGTTCTTCCCACAATTCCAAAAGAACAGAGAACCAGAGTTGCACATTTCCTTGAAAAACAGGCAAGAAAATCACTTCTTAGTTATCGAACTAAATAAATCAGTTAATTCATATTTTTCATTGAGTTTGCTAAGCAAAACCCAGTTCTGTTATCTGTAAACATAAACTCTTGTTAATTACCTGTATTTATTTGAGAATACTGTAACCTTCTGTGGAGAGTATTTTTGTTAAAACATCTAGGATGCTGTTTGACCTGACAGATCCCAGCCCAACTTAGAGGTTTTTCTTTCAGGGCTTCAAACAACAAGCTCTTGCAGTATCTACAGATCCAGAACATCGTTTTGAACTTGCTCTTCAGCTTGGAGAGTTAAAAATAGCGTATCAGCTTGCAGTGGAAGCAGAGGTACATACATACTTTTTGGTGATTCATACTGATTCTGAGTGTTAGCATGAATCTGAGAGACCCTGTAAGAAAAGACAGTGGTGTGTAGGGACACAGTACAGCTCCCTGAACACAACAGAAATGCCTCCAACTCTTGATGAAGCTCTTCTGCCTGTCATTCAAAGGCATCTAAGCTGTGGGAGGGGGACAGAAGAATGTTGTCTGCTCAGAAAAGTACAGGAACTCCTGGAGAATCAGAACTTGGGCCAGAAAACCAAGCCCTGGTCTCCAGGACTTAACAACTGCCTGAGGAAGTTAGGCCAATTTCCAAAGTTATTCCTACCTCCCACCTCCATGTTTACTGACAAACTGTTTATCTTATGTAATGGTATAGCTGTGTAATGATCTTATAAAACTCACTGTGTCATGCTGTGAAGCTACAGTAATCACAGGACCTTAGAGGGAAGACAGTGTAGTGATGGGATACATCAGTTAACTTACATTTTCATACTGAATGCTCTGCAAATCTTTAAACACCGTTCAAAAATGTGAGTTGTGGTTTATTTTCTTTCCCTCCCTCTCCCCTTTTTGTACAATTAGTCAGAACAGAAATGGAAGCAACTTGCAGAGCTTGCCATTAGTAAATGCCAGTTTGGCTTGGCCCAGGAGTGTCTCCACCATGCACAAGACTATGGAGGGCTGCTGCTCCTGGCCACAGCTTCAGGAAATGCCAACATGGTGAACAAGTTAGCTGAAGGAGCAGAGAAAGATGGCAAGAATAATGTGGCATTTATGAGCTACTTCCTGCAGGGAAAGTAAGTAGCAAACAAGAGATTCTGGTTGTTCTGTTCTGCCTTCCCAAGTTCTAAGTACCTCAGGTTCTCCAAGTGGTTAACTACAGCCAACTTTCACGGAGAAAGCTGGAGGTGGGCACCCTCTCAGGAAAGCTGCTTCTATTTTATGATGGCTGCTAGATTTAAAATCTGAAATGAAAGCACTTTACTGTCAGAGTATAAACAGCTAATCTAATACAGGAATTTGTCTTTATTAAATTTACTGGTTTAAACCACATTTTAATATCTTCTAGGCTTGATTCATGTTTGGAACTCCTGATTAAAACCGGGCGTCTCCCAGAAGCTGCTTTCCTTGCACGGACATATTTGCCCAGCCAAGTTTCCAGGTAATTTTTAAGCCTTTTCAGAGCAGGGAGGGTGGTGTCAGAATTAGCTGTGTGTAACAAACACTGTTTGTATCTCCAGGGTTGTTAAACTCTGGCGGGAAAACCTCTCTAAAGTCAATCAAAAAGCTGCTGAGTCCCTTGCTGATCCTACAGAATATGAAAACCTTTTCCCTGGATTAAAGGAAGCTTTTGTTGCTGAAGAATATGTTAAACAAAGCCTGGCTGACTTGCGGCCGGCCAAGGAATACCCCCTTGTCACTGTGAGTGGGAGTTTTTATTGTCTCTAGAAGAAAAACATTTGGTGCTGTGTGAAATCAGCTTTAACATTTAAACATACATTTGGGTGTTTTTTTTACTTCTAGCCAAATGAAGAAAGAAACTTACTTGAAGAAGCAAAAGGATTTGAGCCTTCTGGAGTAATGGTGTCTCAGGTCAGTGTTACTAAGTGATGAATTCTAAGAGACAACTTTGCTATTTGGTGGTAACATCTACCCTGGAGAATATTTCACCAATAATGGACAAATTACTGCTCTTATTCACTTGACTGTAAGTGCTGCAGCTGAGTTCCATGTTCTTTGCTTCAGATTCTTCTTATCTGCATCTGTAAATACTAATAACTTCTTGACTGTGAAATTGTTTGCTTCCCTACCCTGGGTCACCCTTAGTAGTGTGAGTGACTGTAGAGTCTTACCATTGAATTCATCATACAGAAAACCAATTTCAGTTGCACCACCACCCTGTCTGCAGCTGGTTTTCTAAAAGCTCAGTTGCTGGAACCTGGAAACTCCTGTGTATTACAGCAATTAAAAATGCTTTATGTTCTCTGCTAGTGTGCTGCATGGTTATGGAATAACACCATTCCATAACTGACTGATTAGGAATCATACTCAAGTACTTGAACAGATGTTCTAATCAATATCTGAAGTAACAAACTGATTTTTTTTCCCCCACCTCAGTTGTCCAATTTTTATGCAGAAAACACCACTTAAGTGTAAGGTATGAGCATACAGATTGAAACAAACACTTAAACTGCTTTTCAGAGCTTAAACAGAAGATGACAACTTCCAGTTCTTGCTCATGTCAAATACATTTGTACATGAAAATCAGAAGAGGCACAGCTCTTTGACGCTATAAACATCTAAAATTAGAACTAAAATCAGAAACTGAGGGAGAAACAGAAAAGCCACAAATCCCCATTCTGTTTAATTTTTTTCCTCTTAGGAGATGCACTACAAAGCATCAGTGTGAGCTCAGAGAAGTTAGCTTACTTTCAAGTAGCTGTAGTGACTCTTTGCTTGTTGTGTATCAAAGCACATATTAAAGCAAAATCAAACTTCTGTGCACGTTTGTTAAAGATGATAAACATTGCAAAAGTTAACAGAAACAAAGGAGAACTTGACAGTGTTAGAAGTGTATCTTTGCATTCAGATAATGATTGCATAGAAGGCCTAAACCACAGTTGTCTTTTACAGGGAAGGAGATAATTATAGAATTAATCAAAACACAGTTAATTGAATAGTATTGCTTCAGTAATGATACTGAAACAGGGGAGGGAAATGGCAGTCTCCACTGCAGTGAGGACTAGAACCCTGACAGGCTGTGGCTGAAGAAATGCTGAGGGAAACTTTGGAAGAGAACCACTGGCAGGGGAGGAGGCTGCTGTTTACTTGCTTTTGTTGAAAAATTAAAATTGAAAAGAACTAAAGGAATTTCTTTGTCATTAGAAGAAGGCTGAAGAACCAGTTCCCTCTCCTAAACAAGAAGTGATGAAGACAGTTTTGCAGAATTCTGATATACTTCCAACAAGAGATCAGAAGGTACCAAAACATATTTCTATGAAGGGGAGCACTACGAGCACTAATTTTATGTTAAAGCAGTCAGTTCATAATGTGATTCAACAAAGCCACTGGAAAATGTCTCTGTGTTACTGGACAGCTTAGGCCAGTACAGGGTCCCTTGCTGTGGGGTGCAGAAACCACCCACAGCAACACAGAGAAGTTCAACAGCCGGGGGGGGTACAAAGGTGAAGTTCAAACACAGTTGGTCAGGACATGGTAAAAAGCCCCACCTCGTGAAAGATGCTCCTTACCAAGCACAGAGCTTCTCCCTGCAGCCTCTTTTGGCCCTCCTGTTTCCCACCACTGCCATGACTTAGGGTTTGCAGAACGTGCAAGGACATCCTACAGAATCATTCATCATATAAGCTGGCTGACATAGAACCATAGTAGTATCCCCTTCATCTAGTCTTTTCTTTCCCTAGACACTGCTGGACTTGGAAGATGACTTAGATAACCTGGATCTGGAGGATATTGATACCACAGATATCAATCTGGATGAAGAGATCTTAGATGAGTGAACATCCTTTTTTTAGATGACCGAATCAGTTACTCCAAGGCAAGGAATGAAGTTCTGTGGACTATGTGCTCCAAGTTAATTTGATTTTTATACCACAAGTGGACCATGTACATGTAGAAGGAAGTGTAGACCCAGCAATTGTACGAGGAGAATCAGCTTCCAGTACGTTGAATTTCAAGACATAAGCCTGCTCCAGTGTCTGCTAACAAATGGTTTCATTTTTCAAGCAACTCAATAAAGTCTTTTAAACACTTTTCTCCTCAGCTCTCCCTTTACTAGTAATTCTACTGAGAATAGTGCCATTCTTAAGAGTAACCCAGCTTTAGTAGTGTATATTAGAAATCCATGAAACAGGAGCATAATAGCTGAAC
>JAWWLV010000011.1:24937255-25013857 GCA_035041135.1 Platyrinchus mystaceus | reverse complement strand
TAGTGCCATTCTTAAGAGTAACCCAGCTTTAGTAGTGTATATTAGAAATCCATGAAACAGGAGCATAATAGCTGAACTTCCCTCAGCACATGCACTTAGGTATGTGGTTCTGTTCACTGTGCTATTTGGCTTGGGTTTGGTAACAATCAGTAAAATATTAAATTCAGGGCATATTGTCACCAAAAACAAAAGTTGTATGACTGCTCTAAGTTCATTTACAGACCTTTTCAAAATAATAAACTGCTGTAATGATTCTTACATATTTCAGTAAAAAAAAAAAATTTAGATCCATCAGTTTAAAGTATTTATTGTGGAATCCTGTACAGAGAATGTTTATAAACAGACTTAAAATTAGGATGAACTGAGGTTTATTTCATGAAGCTGTAGAAGTAGCCATTCCTTCTTCATAAGCCTGCAGGGCCAGCTGGATGTAGCCTTCTCTCTGGGATTCAGTTTTCACAAATACCTGCAACCATGGCAGGAGAGATTAATGTACAGTTAACAGCAGAGTTGCATAATGAGATTTCATCAGGCCAGTGACAGAACAGCCACCTACAGCTGAAATCCTGGTGAAGCTATACATATATATTTATATCTTAAAAAACACCCAACATGCCATGCAGAACAGTTCTAATTAAATATCTGCTTCTTAAGGTAAGAAATTTAGGCTACTAAATAGGTTCTGCTGTTTAAAAGCTTTCTCCTCTGTAGTTAAGTAGCTTAAAGCAGAAAAGCATACCTTGATCAGATCAACTCCTTTAAGTTTCCCTTCTTTAGCTTCTTTTGCTGACTGACATTCAGGATGGAGCATATGATACAGTGTAATTAAACTTGTAGCATCATCCAGCCTAAAAAAATAAAGGCTCATTTATAGCAATCGCTGTCTCTTAATAATTAAGAGCATATATAGAGGAAGTGTATACTGTGATGTACTTTGCACACCACAGACTGTCATAAACTGCTGCTTTCACTGAGTATCTGCAAGATGGTAAACAGGGAAATGGGCATCCATCCCATCATCTACGGCAGCCCCTTCATGAGAAGGAAGCCCAGAAGCCCATGAACCCCACAGTGCACCAGGAAAAGTACCTAAATCTATCCAGAGTGCAGCTGAAGCCTGGTGCCTGCTCAGCAGTAATACACCTGAAATCTGTCTGTAAAATAAAATTAATTACCCCATAGCAAATAGGGGAGCAACTGTGCCAAAGGGGAACTTTGGAACACAGACTGCAGTGACAAGCATGGTTAAGATAGCACTGGCTAGAGCTGAAAGTGTTCTGACAACTACATGGGAAACAAAAATAATAACCCAACAACTACAAAAGGTCAGTTTCTGCAGAAACTTAGTCTCTACAACTTCCTGCACTGTAGTTAGTGCTTCCATACAGCAAACAGCATCTATACAGCCAACGGTTAGAGCCAGCCTAAGATTTCATGCAAATGAACACTTTTCTACATCTTACAGAAACGTTACTTTTGAAAAGTAGTGCTTGTTTCCTATTTGTTTAGATAAGCAGAATCAGTAAGTGTCAAACACTACTTACAAGTCTCTGTTGATCATATCTATTAGTAAGCCATCTGTTCTCCTCCTGTTGACCAGGTACCACACCATTCCTCCGAAGTGCCGCGTAGAGCGCAGCAGGTCGTACTTGGCGTGTTTGTCGATGTCATCGTAAGTCCGGTGATGAACCTACATCCAGGAGAGGTTTCGGTTTCATTCACACAACTGGAGCTTGATGGCAGTTCTTCCCCTCTGCCCCTCTCTTAGTTTTTAATCTGTTGTTCCCTAAAGTGCAGGAGTAAGCCACAGACTGAACCATGCTACCCTAAAGCTTTATGCTGTGTTGTGATTCAGGGTAACACTGGGATAGCCCAGTTCTTAGTATTTAGGCACAGATATCTTTATGGTAAAAGGAAACTAAATCCTAGTTCTGTCCTGAACATTTGGGGAGCCAGGGACATAACCTCTTAACCTTCACTGCACTGCTGTCAAGTTGTAATCTGCTCTTTAAGGAGAAAAATGCTAGAGCAAAGAGGGGAAACTTTACTTTGAAGAAAAGGTACTTGAAAAATTACCTAACAGAAGTTACAGTTTCTCAAATAACTGAAAATATTACAGTGTAAAGAGTAGTAAACATTTTAAAAGCAGCTTCAGACTAACATATTTACTAGTAGCTACAGCTACTAACTTTAAATAGTTCAGCTAGAACTACATTTTTGCACCTGGTCTTTGTCAAAAGTAATACTTTGTGTAGAGTGCTCTCTCTCAAAGTGCACTTTCAGTTATCTAACCGGTCCTCTAAGTCCTAACAGAGCAGTTACCGTGACTCCATCAGCCTGTAGCCACTTCTGGGTGTTATCATAAATTCCATTTAGATAAAAATACCTGCATAAAGACTATTTTTTTGCACATGTAGTATTTTTCTATCCTGTTGGAAATTACTTAAACAGAATCCTAGTTTACTTTTCTGCATAAAAATAAACCCCAAAGGATAACTGATAATTTATATGGGGGGTGGGGGAACCTGTGACCAAAACCTCTGAGCCCCAGATAATATTTGTGTTTACAAGACAAACCCTAAAGTTCTTCACTATTTTTTTTTTTACTAGAAAAATTACAAGTGAACTCACTCTGATATAGTCAGGTGAATCTGGCTCAAACTGAGCAATGCACATGTTAAGGATATCTTCATGACGGTCTTGCTGAAATACATTCTGAAACAACAGTTCAAATTCAGGAGATTCTGTACCACACCATTCCAACTCTCCAAAATCAAAACAGCAGCCACAACATTCTGTTCTGAGCAACACTTACAGTGAGTAACCCCTTAATTGAAAGATAAAATGCACAGAAGTACCAAAACTGCCTTGACATTAATACAATGTTCCTTGATTTTTGTTTCTGAAACACCAGTTCACATTTTCAGATTAAATGTACAGTTTCATCAATGCATAACAATTAAATGTGGAATTCTGGTGTGACACACCGTTTACACCTATCCAGGATTTACCTGGAACTTTACTGTAAGTATTTTAACTAAGTTACAATGATAACCAATTGTTCAAAACAGAATTTGGGCAGCTTAAAGCACATACTCAGAGTGGCTTATTCATGGCTCCTCTGCCCAGTAACAGAGCACAATTAGGTAAAAACAACCATTTTTCAAACTCAGGAGGAACTTACCCCAAGGTTTTCATCCTTGAACAGCGCTGGGGGAATAACTCTGCGCCCTTCCCTTGGGAAGAATATCTGTATCATTCTGTCCCGTTCTTCCCAGGTCGCTTTTCTTAACACACCATTTGGTTCTCTAACTACAATGAAACGTTCCTGAAAATAAGGTAAAATAATAAAAAAAAAAAAAAAAGCATTACCTCCCAAAGCCTTCTGTCTTCATAGCCAGAACCATTGTAAAAAAAGATTATTTGTCAAAGTCCTTCTACACCTGAACTCCCACTAATAATGCCAGTTTCTAATTGATTGTTGCTATGTGCTAGATTCATCATTTCTGCCTTGGTACCTGCTAATTAAGTGCTACATTTGCGCCTTCATTTTACTGTGCATGTGCCTATACTAAAAGCTACAGCTCTGTGAGGTTTAGATTAACGACTTAAGTCATACCCAGACAAGGCAGTTAGCCTTGCTGCTGGCCTGATTTTACCACTTAATAGTGAAATTAAAAATGCAAGTGTCTGGCACTTCTTTACTTTTGTTTCAGAGGTAGGTGCAAGAATCAAGTAAGGGCAACTGCAGTACAAAAAAATACAACAAATAAAACATATACTCAGATCTCTTCACAAGCATAATTGATTTAGGGTAGCAGATGGGAAAGTTTGTTGGGGCAGGGAAGCTTTCAATACACTGAGGCAGAAAAATAAATAGCAGGTTCCTGATGGAGTAATATGGAAGAGTGGGCAATTCCTTTCACAGGCCCATCACTATATGCATGTTTGAACCACAGAGACTTCTTAGAATCATAACTATTTGTTAAGCATTTTTCCAGCCTCTTACTACTGGTACTTAACGAACATCTATATGTTTCATTAGACAAAGAAAACTCTATCCCTATACTCAGCAATTCTACTTGACAACTGTTTCTTTACAGCTTTCCCATGAATTCATCCACCATTTGCACAGCCTTACACCAGATTTTTGCTACTGTGAAGGAGCTCCACCTTTAGTACGTATTTAATCTATGTACTAAATAATCCAATTCCACAGAAAGCTTCTAGGAAATATGGAAGAACTCAGCACTCCTAATACATCACAAGCATCTGCTTATAAAATAACTAACTACCCCACAGCTTCCCCTCTTGCCAGCTTTTGAGTAACAGAATATAATTTATCATTATGAGTAAGAAGCAAGCTTTCAGAAACATATGTTTCTCTACTGCCTCGTACCAGACTAAATTTACAACTCCTCAGCCTTTTTTGCAAATGGATATAATTACATTTTTATTAAAACCTAAAGGTTATTTTGAAAGAAATTAATACTGTTAATTGTGTTACTTACACGATGTGGAGTGGAGTATGTTAAATCTGTAAATACATATTTTGTAGTTTCAGTTCCTTCAAGGAATTTGTCTTCTGCTAAGACGTCATCAATTGGCTTTCGTTCATCCAAAACAGGGGGCATGATTAGTTTTTCTTTAGCTTCCTCAATGGCTTTTTTTGTGGCCTTGGGGGAAAAAAAGTAGTTTAATTTTATAATTAAAAATATCATCCTATTGGAAAGCTAACATACAATTTTGGAACAAAGATTTTCATTTCGAGAGGTATTTTTTTTAATTTTTTTTTTCTCCAGCAGTTGAGAGAAAGTGAGACACTAATTCAAACTCCAGGTAGATGAATCAGGCGTGAACAATTTACCAGTACTGAAATGTGGGCAAAATGCTGGAGGAAGTTCCAGAACTTCAATGGGCAAACTGGAAACACCACGTTTATTTCAGGTATTTTTCCAGGGTAAATTTCCCCCAAATCATAAACCACAATCAACAGTTTGTCTATAGCTGTGATTGTGGCTCCAGAACAGGCTCAAGTCAGGCCTCTTTGACACCCCAAAACAAGTCAGACCACAGGAAAAAGACAGTAGTCAAAGGAATCCCTGGGCTTATAATTTAAATATCTGATAAAACATTTAACAGAGTTAGGAAGCATAACGGGATAATAAAGAGAAGCTGTCACTCAGGGGGGAAAAACACCTCCCATTTCCTTCATATTGCATAAAAATCAAGCAACACTGAACACAAGAAACTTTAAAGTGAAGAAACGCTATTTTACACTATGTTAGGGAATGATCTGAAACAAAGGAAAGAAACCAAAATGTTTTCAAAAGCAGCAATAAAGGAAACATAAGTATGAGCTACTACAGGCTCTTTTATTAAAGCCAACACTCGGTTCCGAAGGAAGCAGAGCAGCCTACCGCTTGCAGCTGAGCTTCGGTCATCAGCTTGTACTGCGGCGGCTTCAGCTCCTTCTTCACGGGCCGGAACACCTTGTGCAGGTCGATCCCCGTCATTTTGTAGAGCAGCGTCTGAACCGCCTCGTCCGTGAAGGCGGGCCTGGGCTTGGCGGCCTTTCCCTCTGCGAGCGGAGGGCACCCGCTGTTAACCGGGTGGCGAGGGGACGGTCACAGCCACCCCCTCCTCCCGCGCCCCCACACCCGCCGCGTCCCGCCTCCCTCCCCGAAGCCCCGCGCGGGCCGGGCCGGTGCGGGGGTCCCTCCGCACCCCTCACGTACCGCCCGCGTCCTGCGCGAGCCCCCGCCGCGCGTGCCGCCCCCACAGCGCCCGCAGCCGCGCGGGAACCGCCGAGGAGACTCGCGCTCCCAGCGCCGCCATCTTGCACGCGCCCCGCCTCTGCCCCCACCCGCCCCGAGGCGCGCCGGGAAATGGAGTTATAGAGCCACAGAATATCCCGAGTTGGAAGGGACCAGCAAGAATCATCGACTCCAACTTCTGGCCCTGCACGGGACAGCCCAAGAATCCCACCCTGTGCCTCAGAGCGTTGTACAAACGCTTCTTGAGCTCCGTCAGGCTTGGTGCTGGGACCGCTGCCCTGGGGAGCCTGTTCCAGTGCCCGACCACCCTCTGGGGGAAGAACCGTTTCCTGATATCCAGCCCAAACCTCCCCTGACACAGCTTTATGCCGTTCCCTTGGGTCCTATGACTGGTCACCACAGAGCAGAGATCAGTGCCCTCCCCTCCGCTTCCCCTCATGAGGAAGCTGTAGATTGCTCTGAGGTCTCCCCTCAGTCTCCTCTTATCCAAGCTGAACAAATCCCCTTTTGCCCGACGGGAGGGAGACACGCCGTCTCCCGGCGTTTTCTCCGAGGGAAAGGGTAAGAACCTTGTTGTTTCAAGTACCCCCAGTGCATTTGTGTTATTAAAGCGCTGCCGAGGCGGAGGTGAGGGGCAGGTTGGGGCGGGAACCCATCCTGCTGTTGTGGGACAATGGGAGCAGGGCAGGAGCGAGGGCGCAGCCGGCTCCCTGAGCCGCTCAGGGCACAGAGTAGGGCTGCGGGCTGGCAGGTCTCCTTCCTTAACGGGGAAAAAAAGTGATAGGGAAAAAGGTGGAGCTGAGGCCACCGCGGGCACTGTCGCGATCGAACCGCTGTTAACCCGCAGCTGCCGCCAGGTCGGGGCAGGTGCAGGCGGCAGGTGGGTGCGCTGCGGCAGCGGCTGCCGCTGTGACAGCAGCTCCCTGCCCCGCATCCCGCGCAGTCCGCCCAAGAGGGAGGAGTGCGGTGGTAATTTACAAAAAATTAAACCCCCCATCTGTGTACTGCTTTGGCACTTGCGTGGTTCATACCTGAGAGCACTTGTGCGGTGTGGGGCACTGGGCTCCTCAGCCAGGCCACAGGTGTCACTGCCATGGAGGGTGAGGACTTCTGTCTGCTCGTGTTCAGGGAGCCTTAATGCTTTTGTAAAGGAAGGAAAATATATAAAATATATAAATATATATATATAAAATAAATGTGTCAGATCAGAGTTAATGAAGACACGGTTTACAGCTGAAAGGGGTATGATATTCCAGTGAAAATGTACAAGAGGAAAAGGATTCAAACTGAAAGAGAGTAGGTTTAAATTAGATATTAGAAAAATAATCTTTCCTGTGAGGGTGGTGAGGCACTGGCACAGGTTGCCCGGAGAAGCTGTGGCTGTCCCATCCCTGGAAGTGTCCAAGGTTGGAGGGGTCTCTGAGCAACTGGGTCTAGTGGAAGGTGTCCCTGCCAATGGCGGGGGGTTGAAAAGAGATGATCTTTAAGGTCTCTTCCACCCCAAACCATTCTATGATTTTATGATAAGACAATAACTGATTTCTTATAACTAGGTCTATTTCAAGGGGTTGAAAGTTTATTATTACTTGAAGTTTATTTTCTCTGGCTGGTCTGTATCGTCTATTGAGAATTTCAGTCTTACAGACAGTGCTTAAGGGGGTGTGAAGCTGAAAGAAAACTCAGTTCATCTTTAAGGTCTCTTCCAATCTTGGTGATTCTGTGATCCTATTACCAGCAGGCACATCTCTGTTCAGGGCCCCAAAATGCTTTGAATTCTGGAAGGTTCTGAGCCACACACATCGATGCAACCTGGCTGATGACTTCCTGTTCGTAGAGGAAATATTTAATCTCCAGGAGGGGAGATAAGAGAACACAGGTAATGTACTTAAATTCTGTAGATTTCCAATTGTATTAAACTTCAGTGGTTTGTCCGTTGCTTTGCCAAATCAAAGTCTAAATTATGCTACTTTTGAAAATGACGATTGAAGTCTGGGAGAAAATGAAGACTTTATTACATATATTGGTATAATTAGAATAAAGTTAAGCATCAGCTGAAAAAAATATATTTGTTTCTCGTAATTGATCTTTTTTGTACTGGGGAGTATTACTATTTTTCTCAGCCTTATGCAATATCCAAACACATGTGCTGCATTGAATTTAATTTTCAAGTTTTTCAATATCCTGGTGTTTGCATGGTCAGGAAGGTTGCAGGAGGGCATATTCTTCTCATATTTGTATTGCTACAACTAAATTGAAATCACTGAGACCTGAAGAGGGCAAATGAACCCTTAATATTATTTTAATGTAATTTATTGCAGAATTTATTTAAATAATGCTAAGAAAATGAAAGATAACTTTGAGGAAATGGAGAAGGTGTTGTTTTTCAATTCTTACATGGAAGATCTCTGGAGTGAGAGCTATACCCTAAAAGGGAATTGGGGAGTTATTTGGCGAGTTGCCTAAAAGCCACTTCAGACCTGTCCATGAATTTGGTTGGCAACCCAACATCCATTTTAATTCACAGAAGTGCTTAGAAAAACAACTGAATTTGCTGGGCTATATCCAGGAGAGGTTAAATTCACATTCATTCTGTACTGGAGTAGTAACAGCTGGTGTGAGGATTAGCCTTTTTGTCTGGTGGGATGAAAGGAAATATTAACTAACTGTACTGTGGATGGAAGTACAGCAGGTTAACATAACCTATAAAGCAGTATCAATTTATATGAAATAGATTGGTTATATTTTATTTGTGGTTCATATTTGTACTGGAGTAACAATTTTAAGTAGGATGTTTTATATTGGTATAATTAGAAATATAGCACTACCTTGAAGAATCAGTGGTGTAAAAACTGATAATGAAATAAAGAATCTTTCTTAGCTTTTCTTGTCATTTTGAATGCATCCCAAGACAGTTGCTGCCTGAGATTTACAACCATCTGATGGATGGGTGGATGTCCCCTGTGGAACACACTGGTGGTCTAAGTCTGGATTCTATTGGAAAAGTGTCAATACCAAATCATCTGCACAGTTGGCATTAATTTCCTTTCTGCTGGTAGTTTCAGGAGAGCAAAAGGATCAGATGGCTGCTGGGAGTGAACCATTGGTTAACATCTCAGGGAAAGGGAAGGCAAATGAGGGCCTTAGAAGCTCGCATTGTTGTTTTGCCTGTTTAGTTGATAAAATAAGGAGCTATAGTTTAACAGTCTTTCTGAGAAATAAATATGTCAAATTAGTAGCAAGAAGTTATTTGGAAGAAAGAATTCTTTCTTGGAAAAAATACAGTGAAAAATACAAAATGTAAGGTTTGGTAACTGTGTGTCCATTTGTTATAAGAATAAACAGAGTGAACCCAGGCAGGCTGTGAACGTGTCCACAGCTGATGACATGACCCTTTTAAAATTAATGGCTAGTTCTCTTGTTCCTGATAAGAAACACTCTGGCAATCCTCTGGAACATTTTTCTGAGGGACACAATGGACCAGGTTGGAAGCTCTTTTTACTAAACCTGCACAGATAAATTGTTTTTTTACAGAGAAGGCATAAAGTGCTGAAGTAAGAGAGATGACACAAACCCCATTATACCATCTGATTACTCTTTAAAGGAATAACACATTACATGTTTGGGTTTATTTCCCCATGTACATTGAGGGGAGTTGGTATTTTTTTGTAAACTTATTGGTGTGGTCATTTGTAACATGATTGCCTATTTTCAGGTATATTGCCTGCAAGCATCTTATTTATCAGTTTATTTTGTTTAACAAAGAGAGTATTATTTTATCCAGAATTATCTTTCAAGGTTTGTGGCCATGGATTTGTATTGCCAACCTGAGCCCTGTGTAGCTCCTTGGATGATGATGGTGATGACTATGATGCATAAGCCTTTGCTCACACTTCCAAGTAGCTGTTTTCTGTCTCAAAGACCATATCGATGTCTGAAGCTGTTTAATTTTCACACTTCATGTTGGTACTTGGCAGCAGGGACAGATCAGAGTGGCTGTAGAACTCTGGCCTGGGCTGCTGGGCCAAACCCGCCTCTGAAGGCAGAGTTATGGTTGGTTCTGCTGGACAAAGCCCATTTTTTACAAATAGTAACTGAGATGCTGATTGAAACTCCAGAAACTGAGCTGAGCTGCAGCATTATCATCCCGTGGGACCAGCTGCCTTCTGTTACTGGTGTAAGTATCCTCAGTGAGAGGGAATGATGAAACACTCTGCAAAGCTGTTGCTTTAGTGCTCTTTTGGCAAGTGCTAACAGTCAGCAGAGATTGAAGAGCAAATGTCCCTCAAGGTTTTATTTATGCCTTGACTATTTGACATTTGTATGTCCAATTTGAAGGAAAAACAAAACCAAAAGGATTATCCGTGCCTTTTATTTCTGATGTTCAGTGTGATTTCAGCCACACTTCCACCGTGCACATGTGCTGTATTCCTGTGGGCCACGGGGGGGCGGGAGTGAGGGTTAACGTGAGGAAGGAAAGTGCCTGAGGAGTTCCAGTGGATCATATAAATGAACTGTTTTCAGTAATGACCCAGATTTGCCTCTGTCTCGCATAAAGCTGCCATAATCTCACTTTAATAATGATAAATTAGATATATACAAGGACTTTCTCCAGTAGCTGAGATTACATACATTATTTATAGTAGGGATATAAATCCTACTTTGGTTTATATTGTTTTCTTTGCTACACTATAAGGGCTTGAGCCAAAGCCCATTAAAGTCCTTCCCTAACTTCAGCAAGCTCTGAATTGAGTCCTTATTTTTCAAACAAATTTTATTATTCCTTTCTTCTCTTGTAATACTTATCTTTTAACAATACTTACCAAGGAAAAAAAATAATAATACATATTCAGTATTATTCAGAGGAAGGTAGGGTTTAAGTAATTGTTATTTTCCCCATTCTTAATAGTTTTTTAACCTCACTTTATAGTCCATAACTATTTCAAGTCCTGTCCTGAATCCAAGCATTCGCCAGGGCATTGTGAACTAAATCTGGTGTCCAGCATAAACTGTTTCATGTGGGCAGGCTGGGATGTATCTGATCCCTTTATTTCCACAGTAGGACAGATCCTCGCAGATTTGTGGGTTTGCTTTGTTCTCTGGCGACAGGAAAGTTAGGAGAAGATCACACTCTCCATTTCATCCAAGGGTTAGTTATAGTATTTCCCTTCTCTCCTGTTGCTGGCACAAGTAGTCAATACTTTTTTCTCATAATTATACTTTTATCTGTTTTTCCCTGAAACCTGATGCCTGACAGAATCTTCTGAACCCTAAACTGTCCAGATTAAACCTTCTCAAGTCCTTTTGGCTTCTCAGACTCCATCTGTCTCTGGGATTCTTTCACAATTTCACTTTTTCAGGCTTATGCCTGAATTTTTCTTTAAATCTCTTAATTGTTCATTGTATTGCCCCAAAGCCTTCCTGTTTACATATTACTTTAAATTCATCTGGATTTATTAGGATTTGTTTTGTCACCTTGTTTCCTCTTTCTTCTTTCCCCAAATTATTTTTTTGTGGAAATAAGCTCCTGTAGTTTGCTATTTATAATTTTTTTTTTAATTTCCTTTGTTGTTGTTGAGAAGGGCAACGTGTACCTTTGGCTTGCTATTATATATTTAAATAGCCTGCATGATAAGGCCAACTTTTTTTTTAACCTATTTCTTACCCATATCACACCATTTAAAATAGAACCCCCTCTCTTCTGAAGAGAGGTGGGTTGTTTGGGGGGGGTTTTCTGGGTTTTTTCTTATTCTTTCCTTTGGGTGCAGAATGCAATACAACTTACATTCCCTTAGGCAAACCCACTGTGTGTTTAAAAAAGTCATTATAAGGACAGGATCTGGGGGGGCTGACAGAAAAGCTAAACCAGCTGTGCTCTTCAGTGCAAACAACACATAAATCTACGGTATCTTCTCTTCATGATCAAGTAAGTGAACGAAAAGACTCACAAAGTAAAAGGTATTTTTATCTCACAGAAGTAGAGCTAAAAGAATTTAATGTCAGTTAAAATCTCAGCCATTCCTGTTTGACTGTTTTAAGCAGAAGTATTTTCCTTTGCCAACCAAACAGCTCTGTTTACCTGTTTGATATGAAGGATGTCTTAGGTCCAAGATTAAATTGTTATTCAGCTCTTTAGTGAAGAGCTTGTCTCACAAGAACAGTTTCAAGTTGTGTTTGTTTTTGTTACTTTCTTTCTATCCAAGCAAATCAAGAAAAACCTAGAAACAAAAGCAGAAATAGAATTAATTTGTTCAAATAGTTATCAGACTATTTTCCTCATTTATTTCCAAGTAAGCCTCTTGACATTTATTAGGTTACCCACTAGAGTTAATAGGAAGATTCCCATCCATTTTTGGACAAACTGTCTGAGTAGAGTACGAGATGTCACCAGATGATTTCCAGAAGAGCGCTGGTAAAAATTATTCAGCTGGTGCTACACCTGCTTAATCTGGGGCAAAAAAATACATCAATGGTCTTTATAAATTGTTTTAAAACGGTTCACTGAGTGAGTAATTGCATTTATGCTCCTTTTGGTTTGCAGAGATGATGTGTGTGGGTAGAAACCTGCACACAGTGTTTCCACAGTGCTTTCCCTGCATGCCCACCACCCCTGCATGCCTTGCCGGGCCAGCCTACATGGTGTCACCATGAACACGTGGCACTGTTTGCACATTTGCACTAGAACAAGTGCTTGTTTCTTTATGATGGCCCATATTACACACCTAAATAAATAATGTAGCTGGGTAGCTGGAGAGATCTAGTAGTGGTTTTATTAAAGGTTTCAAGGGAAAAAACCCCTGCAGACAGCCCAGCATGGCGGGAGGAATCTTAGTGACAGAAACATAAAACACACAGGCCTGACTCTGCACTGTGCACTGTGTGCAGGGTGCCCCCATTTGTCAAAGGGTAAGTGTGTGTGAGACACAGTGTGGAATTCTTTCACTGGTGGGAAAGGGGATGAAGAACAACCTTCCAGCAAGCGAGTAGACAGAACATTAAGATGCAAAGCTAAAAGTGCTAGAAGTCCAAATGTTTGTATCTTGTTAGATACTTTTTGTTTTACAACTGCACAGCAAAATGGGAAGGTCTTGGTCCTTGCTTTTATTCACCCCTTCTGGGCCGCCTGCCTCTAATTCCTTCCCTTACGCACACTCTATACACACACATCACATCTTTTCTTAAACAATCTCAGCTTATTATCCAAGTGGAAACAATGAATAATTTTCTTTTAGGTTATTGAGCTGAATCCAGTCACAGAAGGGTCTAATGAGAGCCAGAGCCTCCCAAGGAAAAAAAATGGAAGCAGGATCTTCTCCTTTTGATATCAGCAAAACCTCCAGATTGTGTCACGGTGCTTCAGGTAACTACAGCCTCAAGATGCCATTTTATAACTGGCCAAAATTGATTGAAGACTATCCTCCCTCAGTTCAAGCCCTCCCTTAGGCTGTTTCACTTGCTGAAAACATTCTGATCTTCATGACAGTCCCTAAACAGAGTCAAGTATTTTCTTCTGAATTGTGATTAAAAGCACAGCAGTTTGGGACACAGGTAAATTCAGGATCTGACTCTGGAAGGGAGCCTATATGCTGCATGGAGAAGCAAGTTGGATTCTGTCCCCTTTGAGTCTCTGCAACAGAGATCTCCTAAACCTTACAAGGTATTACTGAGACGCAGCCAATCCACTGGGATTTTATTTTACGGTATAGTTTTGCAGAACTGAGATAATTTTCCCCCCTGCTCTGTTGCAGCAGAATTCCTTCCAACCTAAGTACCATTTACTTTGTAATTAAGCAGAGGAATTTTTGATTGATACTTACAAATTAAGCAGGCTATTGCTTGGAGGGTGTTCGACAAGTGAGTCCAAAATCAACTGTGCATTTTCTGTGCACATTTCAACCCAGAGGACTGAATATTTGCCCTTAAAGCAAAGTATCATTTCAACTAGTTCTTCACTCTTTTCTCCCTCCTCTCTTCTCTTTTTTTTTATTGTAGGCCCAATCAAACTTCTTCTAAATGCTGGTACAATATGTGAAATGTGCTCTAAATATGATTATATGTCCTACTAATTACAGTTAAATGATGCTTACCTTATAGTTAGACATCCTTTTGCTTTCTCCTAATAATTTCCTCAGTGCTACTCAAAACCAAAAGATTGAAAAAAACCGTAGTTCGGAATAGTATCTGCCTTTTCAACTACTGGATGCGATTGTTTTATCATATAATACTGTACTTCTGAAAAATAAGACTAATCCGTGATTGTTATTGTGAAATAATTTGGAATATCCTTTCCCAGTTCTCCGGCTATTCCCGACATGGCCTCGGCCGCTAGATGGCACTGTATGGCTGTGTGTCAGGCACGGCAACGGCAGTACCAAAAACCTCTCAACACGAGAGAATCCTCATCTTTCAAAAATATTTGTAATATTGCCCTTTTATTATGAAAACAATTAAAATGTGTAAATGCTCGATTTTTACACTCTAAAAACTTTGCAAACGTTCTTTTTCCTGCGTTATAACTGCATGGGGAACATTTCTTAATGAGTTGGACAGGTGAGTGGAACGTTTACCCATTTTTTTGGTGTACTAAAAAGCTCTCCAATGGATTAATCTATCAAAAGAGAGAATTTTCAGTTCCCAACATCATCAACATGCTCCTTGCCTCAGAACAGGAAGGGAGGAATGACGGTGAGTGTGTTGGCCTCCTCTCTCTCCTCAGATAACCTTTTACTCAGTGTCATGACAATGATCAGAATGAGAATTTTAAAAATGAGGTAAAAGCAAAAGGTGTTGGGTAGCAATGGCCACCTTATACCCTTATTTTGAGCTAAATAGTCATCTTGAAAACAACCAATGCAACCACTTGTTGCTTTGTCAGTATTTGATTACTTTTGGATGACTTCAAAAGAGGTGGTTTCAAAGCCACTGATCTTACACAGCTGACGTGTTGTGGAAAAGGGCCCGTTCCTGCACAGGTTCTTTAAGGGAAAGACTGAGTGTGTTTGGTCATGTAGTTAAACCACGTGTGGTGTGCTGTACTTTTCCATGTCACATCCTACCTCTGCCTCACTGCTTTAGGTCTCCCTCTTAACTAGTCTGTGTGGGTCACTTTTCCTCAAGAGGAAACAGTGCCCTGTGTTTCAGTTAATTATCTCACTTTTTGGATATGCAGGCAGGAATAATTGTTAGAAGAATTAGATTATGAGATGCCTTTATGAGCCTCTGTACAATTTTGCATGTAGTGTATTACTGCTGTACAAACAAGAGGGAGGTTTGTAGTGACGAGGACCCACCAAGAACGTTACAGAGGGGCATTATCCCTAAGACACCACAGACTCTTACATTCCTCTGCCCACTGGTGTGGTTTTAGTAGGGCAGGAAGGCTGTCTCTGCCTCTGGGGACAGGTGGATTAAAAGGCTGTTTCATGTTATGCTCTCATGAAGTGGAAGGACTGTCCATGGCTTGTGGTTCCTGCTGTACTGAGGATCCATAATGGTAGGAAGAAGGCAATACTGGCTCATTCTTTCTCTTCTCACAGGCAGTGCTGCTTTCTGTGCAGAAAGGAGAGGCAGAGCATAGAGCAGACAGCTTTATTTCATTGACTTCTCCATCCTAGTGCAGTATCTATTGCTGTCTTGTGACAAACACCAGCACTCATTCAATCTGGAAAAGAAAGCCTGAATGGGAAACTAAGATGTTTAGGGTCTTTGTTAATGACCCTTCTCCACCCCTGTTTCTATTTTGCTATTTGTCTCTGCTCCATGTTCCCCACTGGTGCTTTATTTTGACATTTTTGACCCCCTGTGCACTTCCTTTTTCCCACCCATTGTCCCTCGCTGTCCTTCTCCTCTTTTTCTGGTAGAAGGGCATATCCCTGTGGCATTTAGTTTTGTTTGGTTGGGTCTGATACCAGTCCCCACTGAAAACATTTTAGTTTGGGTACTCAGAACCACTGTGTTAGCTCTGATGGCTATAATCCTTTATTTCTCAGTGAGGAACATGAACAAGGACAAGCCCTTATTTAATGGTGATGAGATTTGGGACTTTCTGGAGTTTACAGACTGATCAACTGTGAAATTAAAACTGAACATTTTGGAGAGCTGTACTAAAGTAAAACAAATATTTCCAATCAATCATGACAAAAGGTTTCTGAGGTTTAAACGTTCTGGGTTTTTTTCATTAATTCAAAATAAAATTGGGATCCAGACTGGCCACAGAGCTGCTTCTATCTTCTTACAAAGCAATCAGGCTCTTAAAACAAGCAGATATATATTGTGAGCAGATACTATACCCAAATTACATCCCCAGTACTTCAGAAGTCAAGGTTCTCTGTTCCTTCCCTCTGGCAAGAGAGGAACGTGCACGTCCCTTGCGGGTCAGAGGTGCTGAGGCCCCTGTGTGCTGACTGAGGGGGCACTCAGAGGCACTGCTGCTCTGCAGCCGGGCAGGACAGGGCAGGGACAGCCCACACCACTGCCAGGAGCCCACTGTGGTTTGTCTTGAAAGGCAACAGGGCACAGACATTGCTTGGGAACAACAGCTGTGTTTTGAGATTATCTCAATGACCAGATTATATCCCATCCTTACAGAAAGAATTTTTCCTCCCATCCTTCCCATTGATGACACCAGAACAGGGGACACAAAACTAAGCGTGCTGTGTCTGAGGAGGTGTCCGTGCCTCAGGATTCCCATCTGCTGGGGAAAAGCTCCTCAAAACACTCTTTCCAAATCAGTTTGTTTTAACAGTAGCAAGATTAAATGCTCTCAAATCTCCTACTTGTGTTTTCAATGAGAAAAGGGCCAAGCAATAGCTGCAGTCCCTCGCAGAAACAGGACATCCTGAGCTGTGGCAGATGGACTTCCTTTACAAAGTTTTAATGAAAATTTTCAACAATAGCTCTGTGTATATTCTTGGGGGGGTTAACATATGTATGCAGTTCTGTACACACACACTGTGCAATGCTACACAACCTTTTTGAAACAACATACAAAATACCATGTCTATTTTGCTGGCAAAAATGTATTTTGTAAATATATATATATATATTTGCTGTGTTATGACATAAGGCAGGATTAGGTAGAGAGAAAATTTCAGGATGTGGGTGGCCAGCTGAAGGTCTTACAGGGAGTGTTCAGGAAAATATCCTTGGAACATAAAATTAAAATAAATGAAGAATAAACTTAACCAATGTATCAGTGAACATAAACAAATCTTGTTGTTAAACAAATATTCCAAGGAAACCAAAGTGTAATAAATGGAAAGGGATAATTATGCTTTCTCTCCTTTCTAGACGAGATACAGAAGATTTTTGGTAATTTCCTAAATGCATAGCAAAAATAGCTGGTGTAAGATGTAAGATGACAAACCCTTGTTGAAAGTTATGATATACAAGGCTGAAGGCCTGTTTCATGGCAATAAAGACAGAGCAAATGAAAAAAAATTTAAAATATTTTAAAAGTTTTGTCTGCTGTAACATATAAAAATATCTGGAAATGTAACATACAAGCAAACAAAGTTAATTACTGTAATTTAGATAGGAATGGTGGTAAATCAAGGTGTCCAGGAAGGACAACAGATGGACACTGTTCTGATGTCAATTATCTGGTACGGCTCTCTGGAACTCAGTTTAGATTTTGAAGGAATGCTGTGAGATAATAAACTATTCTTATGATATATTAACAAAATTATATTGTTGTCAAAATGCAGTTACAGTATGAAAAAATGGTTATTAAAAACTCTTTGCATTTTTGTCTTATATGGCAAACAATCTGGTCTCCTAATCCCTTCTGGATGAGCTGAACTTCATGTCCATGCTTAGAATGCCCCAGTCATAACTGCAGTGGCACCTTCACCCTCTCTCCTTTTGTAGTTCTTGTTGTCCTGCATTCCCAGAAATCTGTGTCAGAATTAGAGGCCCATTGTGCTGCGTGTTCCACAAACATACAGTAAAAAAAGACAGGCCACAAATTTGGTTCCACTGTGACCAAGAGGCTCTTCTATAATTCCCATTAGTACGGGTATAGAACCTTCCCAAGATGCTTTGGACAGACCATGGCTATAAAAACACAACACTGACTGGTTGGTTTAAAAATGTGGAGTCATTATTGGAACTACAATAAGGTAAAGACTTTTTGGTTTTCTTCTCTTAAATGAAAATGTGGAAAGTCTTTCTCATTTTGTATTTGCAAATTGGAATCTAGTTTTGATATTCCCGGGAACAATGGAATGTGGGCAGGAAATGTTTGCTCTTGAGAAGTGCTATGGTTTGCCACATCTATTGGAATCCCTAAGCCCTGAGGGTGTATAACTGTGTAAGTTCTACTTTTTGTAGGCAAATAAGACCATCTCAGGTAGGTTACAAATGCATTTAACACACAATTATATAAAGTAATAGGGAAAAGAAGTAGCCATGCTCGTGCTAGAAATGTGGATATATGTGAGCAAGGTTTGCATAAAGATACATGGATTTGAGTTCTTAAAAAGAGGAAATAAAAACTTATGCAAAATGCATATCATACAGCAGAAATACTAAATAATACTTTACTTATGACTTAATTTTTCTAGAGATTTGACTGACTTGCATCTTACACTCCACCATAGAAGAGTTTTTTACCATGTTTGAATTTCCAAACTTCTGAGAAGATTCTTAAAGATTCTGATACAGCATCAGAGGAAAAAATAATTGAAACAATAAATGGAATCAGATGCATTTTACTGAGGCAGATATTTGCATGGTCTGTGCTGTGTCCAAGAGCAGTAGAACTTAAATTGGAGACTTCAGGAAGATGTTGGGTTTATATCTTGGGTCTGAAATCTTTTGACCTCTTTCAAGTCACTACAGATTTAAACAGACAAATTATGTCCAGAATATTTTTGTGTCCTTTAGAGCCCTTAGGAAGAGAAAGGTACGTTGTTAATTATTTTGGTGTGGTTGAATGATTAGGATCAATGGAATGCTTAATATGTTCTGATGGATAATTAGGCCTGTTGTGTTACTGGGAATGTCCCTGTAGGTATTTGTAGGAGTTAGATAAGAGGAAGAGGGTTGATAACTGGCCCCAAATCAGGAGAAGGCTCTTTTGTTTTACATGGTGTTGAGCTCTTGCAGGGTGAAGTTGCACATGAGGCTGAGGAGGAAGAGGATGGCTGTGAGCAGGCAGATGCAGCCACTGCACTGCAGTGAAAGAATTTGAGGGATGTGTTTTGATTCCACACCAGGAGGAGACTTATAGTGGACAAAAGAAACATAAGGCCCTGTATCTTGACCTTTCTGTTCATTATAAACTTTGATTTTGAGGTTTGCATTACATCTTTAATCAACTTTGATTTCAAACCTGAGCCTAAAGCTCAGGACACAAGCTGTTATCTTGCTAACTGGTTTTTTTTCTAGAGCTGTGCTGCTTATGGGACCAAATAGAACAGCATCCACTTGTTCCCATTTAGGACTTTCAGTGAAGTGATTGGATTCTCACAATTGCCCAGCAGATCCAGTTGAGAGCAATGCTGGAAGAATTGCAACTGGATATCTTTGAGAAACCAGGTGCCTTGTTTTCAGTGGTTAAATGTGGTTTCAGGTCTAGAAATTTAATCACAGTCTATAAAGACAGTTTGTTAAAAAAAGTTGTGAGTTAGGGTTACATGGATGCAGCCATATATTGTCACATGTTTAATTTTTGAGGATAATTTAGGAGATTGGGATGCAGTATTATAATAAGACCCAAGTGTCTGATTCCAGTCTTGAGTTTCTCTGAAAATGAAGGTTAAAGTGAGTCATTCTTCAGTTTAAGATTTGATGCACAGACTAAAATAAATCATTTCAGAAGTTTGTTAAATTCTTCACACAGATCAAATTCAAAGTAAGGCTTTTCTAGGCTGCATTTTCCATTGCCCAAAATATTGGAGTTTATTGGTTTATTGGCTATAAATAACCAAAAGTTATAAATGTATGAAGTTAGCATGCTCTGTTAGCATCCAAGCATCATTAGCAGCACTGAAACAAGCAGAAATACCTACTGTGATTTAATTACCATATTGGCTCATGGGTAGGAAATTCAGTTGGGTAACACCTTGCTCCAGACACTGAATCTGAGAGCAGCACTGAGCCTCTTGAGCTTCTGTTTCCCTTGTAGGTAGCAACACTGAAGAGAAACGAAACAGTTCAGAACATAGGGGATAAAAACTGATCATCTGAGAGCACTGGGCAAGTAACCTAAAACACAAGATGGTTTATTGTTGTGGGTTAGTTATTTTAATTTTGGGGCAGTCCTCAGAGAATGGGTGGAACTGTCTCTCCAGCCAGAAGAACCCAAAAGGGTATGAGCTCACAACAGGAGCATGCAGGGTTTTTTCTGTTTTGCTCAAAACTTAGAGGTTAAAGCCACCCGGGCCTTATAAATAAAACTGACCTGTTGAAATTACCATAATACTTTCTGTAACTGAAAACTCCAGACTATCTCTGTAAAGTATGGGAAGGTGTCTTTTAGAAGAATGAGTGTCTTGGTTTCCCACCACTGGAAGTTAGATTTCAGGAGGGGAATGTACTATGGGTGAAAACTGAAAAGGAGGTGCAGTTCGAGAAATTACAAGCCCTGTATGTTCCCCTTAGTTTTTATTCTTGGAAGACAGTAGGGAAATGAAGTCTTGGCTTCCAGTGAAAATAAATTTTTATTTCCTGATTCCACCTTTGTAGCAACTGTGCTAGTCAATGGCTAGAGTGCATGTTCTTTTTATTCCCTCCCTGCCAGCTCCTGGAAGGGGTATGTTGCCTGCCCCAGTGTTTGGAATTTTACTGCCTAGGCTGATTTTGATTGTATTGTTTCATTTCTATTAGATCCTGACTCTGCTTGTGTACAAAAGTTGCACTGGTAACATCCTCCCTTCTATGTTAATTAGCTCACACTGCAAAGGGGTGTCGAGCCATGGGTACAAGCTGCTCTCAAAGGGAAGAAAGCCCCATGGCTGAAATTAACCCCACAGGACTTTCTCAAAGCCACACAGGAAATCTGTGACAGATCCCAGAATAAATCCCAGATTTCCTGTCTCTCCCACTTGTGCTGTAACTACAAGGCCCGTAATTTCTTAGTGAGGAAAGTGTTGTCCAATATTATCTTTCTTTTTCTGGTGTATTGTTGCTTCAGTTTACTGCAGTAGTTGCTCCCACATGCCAGGCTGTGGCAGTTCATCCCTATGACTCTTTTTTTGTGGTACTTTGTGGAACACGCATGGGGATTGTACAGTGAACAGTATTAATGCTGAGTGCCAGTACTGTCCCACATTTGAGCAAATAAAATTCAACAAAAGGTGGTATTATGAGTTAACCATGGAATATTCACAGGTAAAGATAATTTATTGTCTGACTCGCTCTTCAAAATGAACTGCTCATGCTTCTAATCTAAATAGCATTCAGAGAAGCGGGTTTGATATGTATTAAGTGATAGCTTCCTGTGCTAAGATATACTTATTCAAATAACTCTATCAAAATGCAAGTTTTCTTTTTGCATATGCCACTTTGTACTTTGGAAGGTTGATGCATCCTGTTGTTAAGCATCAGTCCTTTTTAATGAATTATAAATTAATAGATGCAGCATTATCAAGAGAAAGGGATTCATTGTGTATCTATAACTGAATGAGATGCTCTAAAGATTTTATGACTTTTACTAGGGCTGGATGAATAAAAACTAGAGTAATTTGGTTTGCTCCTCAGGTATCTCAGATGTGCACTTATTCAGAGGTATTGCTGAATGCGTGATCCTTTTTTAGATATTTTGCTGCTAGGTTAAACTTTAATAGTTTTCATTCCGTGCTTCCCAATTTGCTCTCATATGGTTCTTCTTTAGATAACATTACTTGTACAAATTCCAACTGAAGCAGAATCGGTAATCTTTAGCCAGTCTTGACAGCATTTCTAATGCAGTGCAGCTATGGAATTTCATTGCATCTTCTTTTCTTTCAAAATTGTAGCTAAATAACTGAACAGAAACATGGGGGGAAATGAGCTTTGCTAAACACCCTCTTCTTATAGGATGACATTTAGAGCTCTTACTAAAGACATAATTGTTTTGAATGTAAAGCCTTTGTAGACTTCAGTGGGAAATTTCATAAGCAGGAAACTGAAGGTTTGTGCTTTACTGAAAAATGAATTTAAAAATGAAGTGTAACTTCCAGCCCAGTGCAGAGACTGACACAAATTCTGCAGGACTGAGTGGTGCTGAGCCACAGAGACACCCAGGGAGAGCTGCCTGGGCTTCTGAGCAGTCTCCCCAGCACTCTGGGTCCCAAGAAGCTTTTTCAGTGAGGCAGACATGGGTTCACAAGAGGGCTGGTGCTTTGCCACATCCACTGGTTCCTTCTAAACCGAGATCAGTGAGCACTGATGTGCAGAGAGAGCCTTTCCTCTGCAGGGACCAGTATCCTCCAGCTCACCATTATCCCTGGTGGATCCTGGCTGGCTCCACACAGCTGTCTGTGCACCAGTACACTCACAGGAATGGAGCAGTCTGCCAAATGACTATATTAATAGGTATGATCATGAATTAACAAGATTAACAAGAGCAGAATAATAATTATACATAAATGTACATGACAAACACTTTTGGTCTCATAGCACTATGTGTTTTCCTTAGACTTGGAATATGGAAATGTATTTACAAGCTGTGACTATATATGAATGAGAATGTGGCTCTTTCAAGGCTGGAGATGATACCAACAATTTTTCTCACTCACAGTAGTCAATTCTGGGACCCATTACTTCACTCCTTATCAGGATAGGCAAAGCTCTCCTCTTCCTCACAGTGCAGTGGTATGTTACCCCACATATTAGTGCCAGCTTCTGATTAGACCCTTATTAAGGAATAAGGGGGATAGCAGACTGGTCACAGGTCATCTTAAAGGAATAAATAAGTTTCAGAGACACAGGGGATTTTCACTGACCGCACAGAGCTCAATTGCTCTGTGTTCATTGGTGCCTCCTCTCTATCGCTGTAGTTTAAAAATACTTATATGTCTCTGTACCTGCGGAGTTGTTCTTACATCTGTGATGCTTTATGAGTCCAAAGTGATATGATTAGCAATTTATGTTCTTATTCTGATTGCAATGAAAACAAGCTAAAGAAAATATAAACCAGCTTCAGGATATTGCATCTTTCACATAATACAATGTAATATCATTTAATATAGTTGTTTACAATGGTTCTGCCTGGTTAATGAAACTATATGCAACGGTGTTACCACCACATCTCTTTATGCTGTTTTTAGTAAGTCTGATTTCTTTGTGAAGAACAGCTGTTATGTAATTGGACTATCTGAGTTCAAAGACATAATCTACAAGCCTCATAGATCTGCAGTCAGAAAGCAGTTTAGTTCTATGAGAGTAGGGATTAGAAATACCCCTAATAACAGCTGGGTGCATCTGGAGAGTTCCACAGCCGTGGTTTCTTTCTTCATCTCATTACAGTTGTTGGTTTCTATTGTTATGTTTTCTTTCTGCATTTATCTGAGACGCAAATACATTTTAAAAATTCAATATAATTTCCCAAATGAAACTTATCTGAGATGCTTTTCAAGATTAAAGGAAAAATATAGTCACTATGTAGCCATATGCATTTCACAAAGTAAAGGAAAACTTAAATATTATTTGCTTTGTATAGGGATATTGGGGGATATGCATAAAGCATTAATAATGCATGTCATAAATTAGTATCAGTTGAAACAATAAAATTGTAATCAGCCACGTTTAACACAGGCACAGGATTTCAATTCTGTGCATGTGCTGAAGGACATACACTTTCAATTCTTGTAACAGTTGCCTGCAGAAGAGCCACACCACTGAGTCAGCACACAGAATAAGAGCCATTCTCAACTAACGGCCTAAAATGGTTTTCTTTCTCCTAATACCCCTTTATCCCTCGTGTGCACTCAGTGCCTCTCTCAGAGATAAAGGCAACCCCTTATTTTAGTATCTTCCTGATTTACAAAGCCAATTCTGCTTGGCAAGATGGAGCTGCATTCATAACAGGTTTCTGCAGGAAACAAGACTCCAGGAGTAGCAGCAAGTGCTCACAGAGGAGCTGTGCAACCAAACTGCCATGTGCTCCACAAACAAAGCAGAGGCTGCAGGGTCACCTCCAGCAAGTCCATCCCACTTTGTCAGAGCTTGCCTTTCCTATATGCAAAAGCCTTAGGAAGAACACCAGCTTACCAGGGAAGGGTCCTGCTTTCTGCAGGTGGATGCAATCCCTGAACTCATGAATTATGGTGACTTTGGTGGCAGGAAGGGAGGCAGCATTTGAGGCAGTGCAGCTGCAATGCTTTATCACAAAGCTTGATAGGCTACCTATTGCTTGAGCTTCCTAGTTTGTGAAGTTTTTCATATGTCAGCACTTGCAGTTTAAGATTCCTCAAGTTCTTAATGTCATGAACTGTATGGAATTTCAGTGATATTTCCCTCCCAAATAATCTGTGCCATTCTGCAGTTTCTGTACAGCAACCATCCAAAACTGTTGGGTAGCATTTCTTTTCCTCAATTGAGTATGTTTTAGTCAATTAAATGCAAACACGTAGTAAAGTCCCCTAATTGCTGATTGCTTTTCTTTATTTTTCTTTATTTAATAATTATTTTTAAAGATGAATTTTTAATCATAGAACTTAAATGACTTTATAAAGATTTACCATTAAACCACATGTATTCAGTGCTTTAATGTAGGCTGATAATCATTTGTGTAGTGTTCTTTGGAAAGGAAAATAAATCACTTCTCCTTTAGAATAATCTGTTATTGTGCCACTTTGTGAAAATAGTTTAATTAAATTATTTTCCCAAAAAGTGTGAAAATATAAATATAAAAATTGACAGTAAATAATCCAGTACAACTGCTTAGACTACCAACTGTGTCCCAAAATATTTTAGACTAACAACAGAAGATGGCTTTGCTAGTGGAACTTTTTAGCCTCAGCTCTTTTTAATCTTCAGAGACATGGAGGCAATAAACCTTGCACATATTTGCAATAGGTAAGAAAAGAAATCTTTCTTTTTTTTTTCTTCCAATTTGTGGCTTTAACAGAAATGCTGTGGTGCTTGACTTGATGCTTTGGATTCACAAAAACCATTTTTAGCTTCATTCCAATGAATGTTTTCTTTTGGCAAGGTTTGTTGCTTCTAACAGACTGATCCCTTCTTAAAAATCTTCCAGAAACATTTTTGGTCTAGAACTGAGTTTGGAGTTTGTGCAGGATTAAAAATCAATATTCACAATGGGAAGCAGTAACCATGAGTAACAGAAAGTTTCACCTCTTAATCCGCCTTCTGCCCTTCTTTGTGCTGTCTTTGCTGTTTCCTCAGTGTGAAGAAGGAACTAGATCTCAAAGCTACTAAAACGTAATTTTTTAAGACATTCTTCCCTCTGAAACCACCACTCTCCTGAAAAGACTGCTTTATGTAGCATCTCTGTTCTCTAATGTTCATAAAATGATAATGAAAAGAGCAGGGCATATCTGCTGAGTCAGCTGTTGCTTTGTTATAAACCGAACTTGGGGGGGGGGTGGTGAAGAGGGGGGAAGTAAAAATACTCTGGTGTAGAGAGTTCATTGCAGAGTCAGTTCAATAAAACTTGTGCTTCCCAGTTCTGGCAATGCATTTGGACATTTCAAAGGGCTTGATAAACAGCAATAGCCTTGTCTCCCACACATTAAAGCTTCATCAACGACATTATATGAAAAGAAGAAAAACCTGGCAGAACAGTAAAGCAAAGGGTAAGGTGTTCCTTAGATGGGTCAAGGTGCTCTGAGTTCCTCTTGCTTCACTGAAATAACAGCTTTTTTTTTTCTGGCAGCAGAACATCTGTAACCTCTGCCTGTGTCAAAGCAGCACATCTGTTCACAGTTATGGGTCAGTACCAAACGGGAAGCTTGGCTGTGCTGTGCTTGGAGATGCTGGATCATAGCTTGCAAAAAGCATTCCTAAAACTTTAATTAGTGGAGGAACAGGAGGATAAAATGAATGCAAATCAGATCCATGAGAGTTAAAACCCCAAACAACTGCTTTCAACCTGATGAACATCTAGATAGGCAACAATCATAAGGGTTTTATTCAATGCTGTATTTTTTTTTATTGATTTTGGTTAAAATTCCCGATTCTAAAAAATACCAAGGAATAAAATTTTTATTGATAATGCAGCAAAGCACATGATGAGCCTGGTGGGTTATCTGATCATGAGGAATTCATAACACAGCATATTTTCTGAAGTCATTCCTGTCCTGTCAGCCCACAGCTGTTGCAGTTTCTCCCTCTGTCAGGTAGCTACTTGGAAATACTTCTAGTTTGAGAAGGAATAGCATACAGCACACTGTTTGCAGTAACATTAAAATCAGTTTACTGTTGCTAGAGTTGCCCTCTAAAGAACTTATTTATTTGTTGTCATTCTCTTACCTCTGAAAAAATATTTTGAGAGGATTAAGGTGTGTATTTTCAGTCCTAAAATATGTAGGCCTATGCAGATGCAGCTTTCTAATTACAATATTTGCCCTAAATTCAGTTATTCCAAGTCTGCTGAAATTGGAAAGCAAAAATATTTTGAAAGAATGGTAGCACTGAAACCTTCAGCCCTGTGGCAGGAACGACACATTAGAAGGCAATTTAGAAAACTAAAATTTCGAATACTTTTGTGTTTCATAACATCACCCAATTACTTCATTCAAAAGAATTAATGGACTTGTTTTGAGACATACTAGTATTAGTACAAAGTAGACTGAGCTGACGTTTTCCCTGGGATGGGTTCTGCTTCTTGATAATCTTAACTATGAGGCTGACCTTGCTCTCTACCTTAAACCCACTTAATGTAGTCCAGTTTTACTGCTGTAAGTTAGAATCAGCTCATAATACTGAAATCTGACTGTAGGATGCCCCACTATCCAACCAGTGGAAGAATGGTGTTAATATCTCTCTAAAATGGGAAATTACACTTCCGTTTTCCTACTTCCTTGAAGCACAAGCACTTCAGCATTTAAATGTTCTAGCACTGTCTATTTTGTGACCTCTGAATTCCACCACGAAGCCCTTGAAGGAAGGTCATTGCTGTAGACAACAGCTTCTGACACACTAAAGGCTGTAATTACTACCACAAATTAATCTGATGACTGATTTTTCATTCTTAATTGATAATGGTGACTTGTAACAAGCCATGACATTGTATGCATTCATTTGTGTGGCAAGAAGGGCTTTATAACTTCAGGAAATAATGTCTAAAATATGACTAGGACATAAAAATGCCTAATTTATTTACATAAAGACGATTGGGATGTTTATAATGTACTCACCTCTGGTTTAATGCTCTTCTAATTGCAATTAATAAAATCCCTGCCCTTCCCAAAGTTCAAAGGGCAATAGTGTTCTTCCTGAGTAAGTTGTAGCTGAACCTAGGTAATGTACAGAGAAATTTTGTCTCCTTCTCTGCTGAGGGAATTTTGTCTGCTATGTCTGCCCACTTCCCATTCACATACTAAACACTAGAGTGTCGCTACTCCTGCTCTGATGCAAAAGCTTGAACTCATGCACGATATTTATGCAGTTAGACATGGAGAAATTATTCAAAGGTTATTGAACTGTACAACTCAGTCTTTATAACATGCTTGAATATCAGCATTTTTTCCTGTGTAAAGTCCTGGATGCCTTCAAAGTGCATAAAAAGAAAATTACCATTAGTAATCACACTGAGTCATCATACGAAACTGGACAAAAACATTTGAAAATATTTAAAGATTTTTACTTTCATTAATAAATACTAGCAGTTTAATACTTATAGGTATTTGAATAATAACAGTTTAAGGTTTCAACTGACAGTGAAGCTCTAAATGTGAGATCATGGGATGAGTGGGAAGAGCTCTCAGCATGGATCCTGCTGTGTTGCATGTATTCTGTTAGGTTTGTGAGTTTGATAAACAAATTTTCAGAAAACTGCCTTCAGACATCACTTTCCAAAGGTGTCAGTGCACAGACCTGCTGATGCTCTATGTGGATTGCTGACTTGCTCTGAACTGTATGCTCCTGCATCTCGATTTGATGACCAGCATTGTTTAATACCTCACCTGCAGTGCACAGACCCTGGAGCATGTTCAGTTTTGCACACATTGCTGCAGTCATGGGGTGTTCAGTTAAGGCTGACCTTGTGCTTAGGCTGTGGGAAGAAGCAGATTAATCAGTCCACTTTTTTCAACTTTCCACAAACAAGCTAAGATACAGGGAGACTTTTTGCAAATAGACACAATTGTATTTCTCTACTTCCCAATTTTTTTGAAGGTAACTACATTAAGACATATGACCAAAGTACCACAGAAATAGAGGCTATATAAAAAAATATTCCTTGCTGGGCATAGTCTAGAGAAAATAGCCATGACGAGCATGGTTTTAGAGGATGAGCAGAAACTCAAGCATAACAAATGTTTTTGAAATTGTTCTTATGGCACCAAGGTCAGAAAGTTACACAAGAGGCAAGGGGGGCCTACATATAGAAGATAGTTCTCCTAGGTTTTGCTGTGCACAAGTTGAGGGAGAAGAAGAGCCTGTCTGTGATCATAATAGAAGTAGAGCCTGTTATATGCATGAACAAGTTGAGGTCAGAATTAGCAAATACAGACTAGGAAAAATTGATCAAAATATATTTGAAGGCTGTGGATCAGACTGAAGGATTTACCATAGCCTATGTAGTTAGATTTCAAGGCTTCTTAGAACAGCTTGAGTTCCTCTTAAAATATGGGTTTGTCCTCAATAAGTAGGTATGCTGCCTGGCTGGAGATACCAAAATCTCCAAATACACTATGGGCTGCAATGGCTAAAAAAAAGAATTGTTTCATGTATTTCTTTCAAAGTATTCAGAGCAGGTAAGTTTTCATGCTTGCTTTCTTAGGAATCTGACCTTTGATAGCAGTTACTGTAAGACATGTAGCAAGGTCCTTGTTAACTTTAGGTTTGCCTGATTACCGAACAGCACAGATAACACAGTATTGAGCAGAGTCATTCAGAAAATGTATCAGGAAGTTTCATGTGCATTTGTATGCCTTGTATGTGGTCGATGCTGCATGATAAAATACGTTGGAGAAACCTGTAAAGATTCCTTCTGTAAGCACAGTAGCTCATGGAAAAGAAAGTGGGAAAAATTGTTGAGAATAGTCAAAACGTGGAAGGCAATGATTTATATTGATGTTTAAGGCTGGAGAAGAGCATGTGATTGTTTTATCAAACCTTAGGAGTTTTCCCAGAGAAACTTGGCTGTTTTTCTTGATAAGTGCACAGCTGACTGGTTGCTTTTCACTCTAGCAAATTGATAGCTCAGTTGTTGATTGATAGCTCAGTTTATTTCAGAAGTAGCCTTCTTGCTGCAGATGCAGCTGTGAATTCTAATCAACTGAAGCAATTAACTGCTATCTCTGTGGCTGCAGAGGAGCCAATGGGAGAACCAAATGTACTGAGAACAGTCTTTTGCAGATAACTGAGAAGAGAGAAATCATGCCTAACATTTACTCCCTATAACATTCCCTTAAGTTCCCATATTTAGTAACTGGATTTGGCAGTGTATTACTTGATCAAGATTTCTATTTTCACTATATTTAATTTTGCTTTGTTGGGCAATCAGAAAGTGGGATTAAACAAGGCAGACCTTATACTGAGATTAGGTTAAATAAATCTGACTTCCACATTTTCAGTCTGGATACAATATAAGTATCCCATGTCCCACGTGGGGTTTTAAAGATTGTCTGCCACAGGCTTCAGTGAGAGCAATCTTGATACCATGAAAAAGTAGAGTAGTTGGTGGCAAAGTGAGAGTAGAGAATGTTCTAAAACATTTGCTTTCGGTGAGGAGAGGAAGCAAGGCTCTGACCACACATCACCATCCCATAGCCCCTGGCACTGTTCTAAAAGCATAGACTGTTAACCCTGATGTCCTGACCAGAATCCACCTTGGTTAAATACAACTTGCCAATATTAACTTCAGTTTTCATTTCACCTGGTTATCATGGGGTTTTATTTCCTGTCCTAGGCTTTTAAATCACAGCCATACTGCTTTTCGTTTTGAAATGTATCATAAAAGAGTGGCCAACTTTAAGATTCTTCACAGTTTATTTTGCCCTGATGGCTGCACATCCCAATGGGCCTCCTCCTTTTGAGAAGGACCCGAGACCAATTCTCCAGACTGTGCCATGTCATATAAAGCCCTAAGTCAGTATATCAAACAATACTAGTGTAAAAACCTTTCAGGATTATGTCTTTGTCATTTGGTGTTCAGATACAGAAGTTTTAGAATTTCACACATGGTAACTGCTGATACTGATAGTCCTGTAAGACGAAGAGAAAAGCAGATGTAATTTTTCAGAAGTGATTAACTACAATATAAAAATAGTATAACTGAATACAGTCAGTGGCCTATAATATTCTTTCACACACAATTTTTCACTTTAATATCTGTTGAATTCTATTCTCACGGAATGGAAAAAAGTAGCAGTTAAATGAAAAAAAATACAATCAATTGTTTAAGCAAATGATGATATAAAAAGTTTATCTTATATAAGGTTAATGTAATAATATCCCTTCTTTTTATATTTTATATAAAGAAAAAGAATTTTCTATAAAAATCATATATTAAAAGGTCAGGTTTCATCAACATTGACCATACCTCTTACAACTGCCACCCTTAAGTACAACAAAGATCCCCAATAACTTTCACAACACTTACTGTTACCCATATTTTGATTTTCGTTATCCAATTTGCATGATGCATTTGCAAACTGATAAAAAAAGGGAATTGTGCCCATGTTTCAAGAACTGGGGCCTGCCTGGCCTCCAGCTGTTCCTGATCTTTAAAGTTGCAAGGCTGTAAATCAGCAAATTAAGATTTACCAGAATAGCTGAATTGTGCTGGCTTAGAATTGAACTAAAAGAGATTAAGGTTTGCTGAGCATTTTAATCTGGCAGCAAAAGAAATGGTTATTAATGCTTATGTTTTTTAGTGTTCAGATAAAAATTTAGGAAGTATTCAGATATGCTCAGGACATATAAGAGTATATACAGATACATTCACTGACATGCTTATGGGTAGTGTTGCTTGGTGATTTGCCAAAATTGCTCATCAAATACTTATTAGATAATTTTTCCCTTTTTTCAGAACAGGTTAATAAGGTTAATAAGGACATTTCTACATTCTAAAAGAAAATACCGTGATGTGTAAAGTTAATCTTGCTTTTGGAGCAGAGGTGAGGGAAATGATTGTGATTTAATCATTACTTTCTTTTGTATAAAATGAAGCCCATGCTCTAGGCTACTAGAATATACCTCCTAATTGAAATCCAGTTTAGGGTTGCTTTAAAGCACATCTTTAGCTTCAAGAACTCAACTGAGTGTTTTTCTGGATCTCATGTAGCTGTTCTCTTCTAAAATACCCTAAATCTCAGCTTTTTCGGTGGTGCGCAGTTCACATTCCTGCCCATCCCCGTGATCTGCCGTGGTGATGTGGAGATGTTCAGGCTGCCACCTCTGGCCCTGCCTGCTGTGCTGTGCTCAGGGCAGCCCCTGCCCTCACAGCTGCACTACTGCCCTCAGCTCCCCCAGCGGCACAGCAGCGGCTCCCGCTGCTCCCTGCCCGGTCCCTTCAGCAAAGCACTTCTGTTTGCTTGCAGAACTCACACCTGGGTCACCTGGTAGTTTCAAATGTATTATCTAATGACATGGTAAGGAAATTTTGGGTTTAAAAATCCATTCAATGTGGGCAAGAAGTTTAAATTCTAAAATGAGCTAGAGACTTCTCGAGTCACTGAATTCAGAATCCAGCAGTTGAAAACAGCTGTATTTCATTCAGAGTAGTCCAGAGAAGATCTGTTCTCTTTTCTCTCATAGATGCTAAACTGTATAACTTCCTCTAATGTGCAATAATATCCATCCAAGCTTTTGTGTGAGACAAATTGCACGGTGTGGGTTACATAGAGGAAAGCAGACAGCATGGGGAAAGGCAAGCCCTTAAAGTCTGGCAAATTTAATCCCCATTTATCCAAAGTTAAATTAACTGCCTTTGGATCAGTACTACGTTATTTGTAGATGTTGTTTCTCTGATTTCAGCTTTTAATAATCAAGACAGCTTTCCAGGAGTTGACTAAGCCATGCATTCAGCTCTTTCACTTAATTCTATTTGGAAAACTGATTCAGAATTCTAAAGCCAAATTCATACTGGGTCAAGCTCCACTGATGTCAAGAAATTTCCACTGGTGCAAATTTGACCTGACTTTTGAGCCATCCCTTTATATAAAGCTTTGTGTGTGCCAGCCCACTAGCAGGTGGGTCAGAAACAGTCTATTCATATGGTTACTTATAACTATAAAAGCACTAATTATTTTAGACACGTAGATACTAGTAATGTTTATGATAAATTTGGTTTCCTACTTGCTGTGACTAATGTTTACCTCATTGCTTTTTCCAAAAAAAATAAAAATCTTCCCTTCTATGCCCTAAATCCATTACATTTTATTTACTATCCTGGCACAGAAGAAACTTCAAGAGGGTAAAAATAATTTCAGGATAGCGAAATGCCATGGTGGGTTTTTTTATTCCATCCAACAGAGAAGTATTTTAACTGCAAAATACTTGGTCAAGATGTACTGCTGTACCCAAATAAATTCCCTGTGTTTGCCAAGAAAAAAACACAACCCCGTAGAACAAAAGAAAGTTTGGAATGAATAAAAAGTTCAATAGGAGGAGATACTATCAGAACTGCTCTTTTACTTGAAAGGAACATGAAAAACCTTTTGTAATGTTCCTACTAAACTCTTAGAGGACACCAGCTTCTCAGAAAAGCCCTCCTGTTTGTAATAGATGTGCATGGCCATCGATTGCCATGCTGAAAGAGACTTAACATCTCATTTTTAACCCACCATCTTTCTGTTTTTTAGCATAATCAGGGATTTAAAAGTCTGTAGCAGTGATCCAGTCAAGCACAATATTGTCAGTAATAGTGGTGAAAAGAACTCCTACTCTTTCAACTCCAGCAGTTTGCTCCATGTCACAGTCATTGGCCCCTCAGTTGTCACAGTGGTCACATCCAGGCCATGAGTGGTGCCAAAGAACTGTGTTTAGGAATAAACAAACATTATTATGATTTTTAAATTACTATTTCATCCACATCGGACTTGAACCTCTTCTTTCTAGCCAGCTGGATGTGGGGTATTACCTTTATTTCTTGCAGTTGACCAACTGCTAACAGATAAGTAAAAACTGTAACTCCGGATGTTCCCAGTTACAGATTCCCTTTTAATAAGGAAAAGCTCTTACATATTTTGAATGGAATATTGACATCTGTTTTGACAGTATTGGTTAAGTGTTTTCATAGTAATTATTCTTGAAAAAGGAAAAACAGTTTGAAATGCTGCTCTAGGCTGAGTTCCAACTGGGATAATTACATGCTACTCTCTTTAATCCCCCTCCAATGTTGTCTTTTATGATGTTCCTTAGCTGCTGTCTTTAAACAATAGTTCACTGCTGCTCAACAAAAGCCCCTCTTCCTTTCAGAGAGGGATACACAATTTTTGTACACCATTATGTCAGGTAAGGAGTCCTGTAGTTTCAAAATTGCTCAGTTTTAGTCTCTATACCTTCAGGCAGAGCACTGCTGATCCAGAGCAAATCCTCACAGGTGAGTCTGCTTTCTGCCTGAATAGGCTGTCTAAGAAACAAGACAAACTGCTGATAGCTCCCAGCATAGGTAGTACAACATGATCAGAGGACTCATTTATTTCACCTTCTCAGAAATATCAGTATCTCTCTAATCCTTGCTTAGTCAGGCCAACACATGAATGAAAATTACTTTGAAATATTGATCCACAAGGAGTGCTTGAAAAATGAAGCGTCTTTCTTTCACTGTGATTTAGCCCCCATATCAGTAAATGGTCCTCCAGAAACTATAATATCCTTGGTTCTGAGGCACCTCCCCTCTGTTTCACGGTTGAGATGAGAGTCTTGTAGCTATCTTAGAGTGCGAAAGGCTGTTTTGTTTCCTTCAGCCAAATCAGTAGCCTTGTTTTAAGAACAAAATGTCACCGATGGGAATGAATAACAGTTCTTTTTGGTGAGAACTGAACTGGTTGGCAGTGTAACAGTTGTGATAAACGTCGCCTCTGTGGTTTGACTGAACCAAAACAACCTGGCATTTCCAAGAATTAAAATGCAAGCAATGAAGATTAGACTGTATTTAAAAAAAAAAAAAAAAGAGAGAGAAGAAAGAAAAAAGGAGAGAGAAAAAAGAGAAAAATGAAAAAATTGAACGCAGATAACTAAATTGCAGTTGGAGCAGGTCAGATTCACAGAATAAAACCTGGGCCAAAGTCCCATGTGAATCTAAAAGGGATGAGTTAGTGATTAATAAGGTAGGAAAAAAGGGACACAACCTTCCTCTTTGGAATTTTGACCCACTGCTGTGGCATGGGCTCTGCCTCCTTGACTGTTCCAGAAAGTTTAACTGCTTTACCACCTTTTTTCCCTTTCTATTTATTGGAGGCAAGGCAGGAACAAAACAGACTTAAGAACTGTATTGCAAATGATGTGGTGAAATGTGGAGGCTGTGCTGTTTGAGTTAGCAGTGTGTGTAGGATTTACTTCCTTTGGCAGAGGGCAGTGGGATCAAAAGGAAAAAAAGACTTCCACAGTATTGTGCCTTTTCACTGTCTTTTAAACCCTTCATTGAACCTGTTGACATCTTGCAAGTTTGTGAAACTGCATCACAAGCTGTGGCTGATTACTGATTGTTGTTGTCACAGTAATCAATATTACAAAATTCTACCTCATCTCTCTCTTCTTTTCACTGTAGTTCTGCTGCGATAGTTTCCCGTAGACTGAACTGTAAAGATGGGGATATTGGTGTACATCATTCCTGTTCCAGTGACTCCCATGGAGCTACTGTGGTTTATATGTTGGTTGATAGCCCAGTCCACTAAGGTGATAGACACTGAAGGATGCAGGAGAATAATCCAGGATTCACAGGGGCTAAGGAAAGAGTAAAATGGGAAGGAACATGGAAGATGTGGTATACTGTGTTTCAAGAGTAGTTGGCTGAAGAATCACATCTGGTACCATTGAGAAGGGAATTTAATATGCACCAAAATTGTTGTTGGAAGACCAGTGAAAAAATTTAACCACAATGGTGGTCAAATTGGCAGGCTGTGTAAGGAAATGGAAATTTTCCAGAGAATGTGTTGTCAAAAGAGAGGAGAAAGTAGCATGGCCTAGAAGACCAATCCAGTTCCTAATATAAATTCCATAATAGAAAAACTATGAAAAAAATATAAAATTATAGTGCATGTAACAGAGAAAACCATCACAGTAATAGTGGTGTCAATCAAATGAGTGTGTGATGACTGATTCAATAGCTGAGAAGTTACTGACATAATATAGTAATAAAGCCTTTAGCAGATACTGGGAATTTCAGTTTGCTGCATTTTAATATGATAGTCACGTATGTCATTTACTTGGGCTTTACTTCTACTTAATTTGTTAACAGCCCTCACAGAAGGTATCCAGAGAATGTAAAATGAAATTTTTGTTAGCCCCAATCATAATGACTTATTTGTAAACTAGCATAAAAGCTTAGAGATGCAAATACATCAGTGATAAAGTTCTTTGAGAGTGATTCTTTGACCACTCTTAGTTTATGGAGCCTCACAGATCTAACTTCTGATTTTCAGTCAAAAGTTTAGGGGAAGCATTTTAACAAAAAGCAAAGCCAGGGGAGTTTCACTCTAAGCACAAAGTATCTTATATGAAAGGTATTATAATCTTCATTACAAAATATGTACCTTCCCAGACATCAATAATGAACATTGTGCATCCAGAAAATAACAGTTAATATTGCTTTTAATTCATGGAGAGGTTCATATGTTTGAAATCTGAGATAATTTCCATGTTCAGACCAAAATTGGCATGTACACACTAACATTCACGTGTATCTGCCTACACACACAACTGTCTAAAACAATAAATTGCAAATTTTTAGGCTTCCAAAGATTTTGTAAGAGTAATTTTGTTATGCAGGGCTGGTCAAATTATTTGTCTTTTTTTTTTGCAATTAAAAAAAAATCATCAATACAGAACATATTTTCCATTGCAAGCTGGTTTGCTTTTCAATAAAAAAAACTTGCAAAGGCCTATTTTGATATTTTCTAAACCTAATATGATTCTTTTTAGTATCATTCTTTTAGCTAATTAAAATTATTTAAAATCTGCATATAAGCACTCAAATTTCTATCTCAGTTTCACATAGGAGAATTTCTGAAATCTCAATCATGGCAGTGAAACAAAAGACAGTTTCCCACCTACCTTTGGTGTCCATTTTGAGATTAATAAATGTCATGTGTTGTCCGGATTTGCTACACTAGGAAGACTTTCACAAAAATTCTTTTAATTTCAATATTATGGAGTTCAAAGACCACCTTTAGGCAACATACCTGAAAATAAAAGTAAGATATCAGAAATAAGGTTTGTTAATTATACTATTTTTCTTTATACCATCACTTCCTGACAGAGGCCCCTTTTCCCACAACCAGTGTATTTTTTCTTCTGGTTAAAAAATGCAAAGCCCAATTTCAGAGTAGAGGAGTCATCAGAATACAACAAACACACTGTGACCAGTGCTGGACCAATTGAAAAAGGAAACAGGTTGACTCGTTGAATCTTTTGCTCCCACAAATTGACTATGTGACAATCATGAGCTTTTATCTCCCAGGTCCTTGTGTTTTAATCTTCTTGTTATGCACAGCAAATGAGGGAACAGGTCTGTGGTTTGTTTACCATGATTTCAGGGAACTTCTACAACTTGAATCATCTACAGCCTATTTATCACAGGCTGTATAAAATACTGAGCTTTGGTAGCATGCAAGGCTACAAATTCAAGAAAGTATTTCTGTGATTCTGTAAATATAAAGATAAAACTGGGTTCCTTGGCTTTCAAAGAAACCTTCTGTAAAGCATCTGTGAAAGCTGAACATGTCAGGAATGCAGTATTTGGCCAGTTTATTTCCATGTGCTCATTTTTCAAGCACAAATAGGCCTTTTGGTTGCATATTATAAGACATGTGAAACCCAGTGCTCAGCAAATGGGAATATTCAGTGTTGTGCTATACAACAGAAATTGTTCTGCAGCACATCATATCTCAAAGGGTTGCAGCTTCCCATACAGTCTGAGCCACTGACTCAACAACTGGAAGGGGTGATTGTAATGCCTAGAAAAAGGGCCCTAATATTAACAGTGTTAGTCTGGGAAGGTGTAGTTGTTGGGGTTTTCTGGGCTTTGGTTTTTAATCTTATGGTATTTTAATAAAATATGGAACATGGAAACAAACCCAAGCCTGAGGCAAGATTTTGAGACCTCATGGGTAGCGTGTTTCTGATCAGATTGAACTTCAGCAGATATACCTGTTTTTCTAAGAGTGGTTATTCACAAATTCCAGTATTTTTCTGGCAGTTGTGTTCCCTTATTATTACCTAAGTTTTTTATAGATTCCATAGTAATGCAAGAGTTGGAGGAGCCTTGGCAGTTGCCAGTTAGGGACAGCACAGGGATAGAGGCTGGGATATCTCAGGTTTACCATTCCTGGTAACTGAATTGTTGTTATTTCTGAAAGCAAGTACCAGGAGAACTTGATATCCAGTGTGTCCACCCATTCTGAAAAGCTGGAAGTAGCAATTTTCTGCTGAAAAACTAATGGTAGTGGATGGACATTGAGTAACAGAGACAGATGGATAAGTAGAATGTGTAAAAGCTACAAGAGCAACTATTTAGAAAAGTTGACAGTTATAAATATAACACATTGAAAATTAATTTACAATGTTCAGCCTGTCTGTCCCACTTTTCTGTCTGGGACCTATGTTAACATTATACACTTAAGACATTATATCATTATTCTTATTTTAATGCATTTCATGCCTATAGATTTAATATAAACAGAGGTGCTGACAGGAGCTTCAGTTTAAACAGGTTTAAATGTGAATTTGACTTCATGATTCTCATCAGGGAAAAAGACTAAACAGTTTAAGTTGATTAAATTTTCTTAAAGCTGCAGCTAAATATAATGAAAGCCATTTGTGCATTTTTTTTTGTTGGAAAATTGAGTGTCTCAATGTTAGTGACTGACAGCTTCATGCAATGAATTCTTTTCTTGTGAAACAGAGTCAAAACAGTTTCTATTTTTCATAAACTTCTGCTAGGTAGTTTCAATTTTCTGATTTTTAGAGGAAGCATAGCTTTCCCATTTAAGTGTGGGCTTATTAGACCAAATCATATATGTCAAATTACTAAAAAAACAGATCATGCTAGATACTCCTTAAATATTATGTTTTCTTGTACTGTGGACATCACAGTGATCAATTTCTTCTTCCCTTTGTTTAAATTAAATTTCTCCTTTTTAAATTTTATTTATCAAGTGTTCTGATTAGGTAAAGACTATGGCTCTGATTCAGTCTGAATACCTATTTAAGCATGGACCAGATTCCAAGCATGCTCAGCCACATGAAAAAAATGTGGTGTGAACTTAGAAATAAATCCCTGAGTTGGGCTCTGGCTGAAGTTGGTGTGTGTTTATTAGGGGTTACTCTTGCACAGGAGAAATGTCATGACCCTGCTCTGCAACAAAGCCATTGAAACTATATGTAAGGGGAATACTGTGTCCACATGCAGACTTTTTTTGTAAGCTTTTCCCTGGAACAGGCATTTGGGTTGCACTGTGTGGTAGATGCATTTTCAATGTCGTTGTCTTCAGTCACTGAAGGGAAATAAACCCTCCAGTGTTCCCAGTTTTCCAGTGTTCTCTGATTGTTAGTGATTTACCTACCACACCCTCCTTGGGCAGAGGTAACTCTGGGACAAGACCCAGGTGTATTGGCTCAAGGATAAACCCCTGGGAAGGATAAAGTGCCACTTGACCAGTCCAGGAGATCCTGGACTGCACCCACACACACATCAGTGTTCTTAGAATGGAAATCTGGGAAAGCTTCAGCTTTGTTTTTGTTCAGAAAGCGATTCATCCTCTTCCTGTTCTTGCAAATTACAGAAATGCACTTTCTTAAAAACTCAATCCTTTTTGACATGCTCTTAAGAATTATTTAATATTCTTGGCTCCAGTGTGCTATTTCATAGGACAGGAACTCAGACAAATGCTGTGTGTCATTGAAAGGGTTTCTTTTTGAAGTTGCCTGAAAAATCTGATTAGACATCACAGACTGTGTCACTTTATCTGGCACTTTATTAAACTTGCAACATCTTGCTGCAAGTTTGTTTGACATCTTTTGCTCCCTTGGTGTTAAAAGTCATGCAAGTCCACTGATGTTAACTTTGGAAAATAACTTTCCATAATAAGTCAGTTTAAATTATGTTCCTAGTTAAGTGATAATGTGGATTACTGGTGTCTTCAAACACTTGGCCATTGGCTCCCTCTGATATAATGAGAAATCACATCACTACTGTGTACCTCAGTTTCCCTTCACCTCTCCATGTCAAAATTTGTGTTTAAAGCAAATGTAGAAACTTAGAAATGGAAGAGCAAAATTGGTTTGCATTGTGTGTCTACTTACCAGTTAAAAATAATTTTTTCTAAAATTGACTTATATAGAAAATAAGAAAGATTCTCAGGTCTTAGTTCTGTTGGTGACCAAGAGTCTGCACTTAGGTGGACATTGAAAAGTCTTTCAGCTGTGTTTTCAAAATTCACAGTCCACACAACCTACATTCCAACTACCACACTGAGCAACACAATCTCAGCTGTTTTTTACCAGCCTGAAAACTTACGATTAACTCTGTCACCCTGTAATTTTTAAGGCATATTTTTGGCATCAGTTCCTTCACTTCTTGGCCATTTTTTGAGCATAAAATAAGACCATAGCAGCTTCCACACTTGCCAGGCCTGCAACAGGAAGTATCCTTAGGGATAACTGTCTCAATATTTGGAAACTTATCCCTCTGGTGTCACTAGACTGCAAGTTTCCAAGCATATCTTTGGATAGTCCCACTATTAGATTTAGTCAGAAAATCAGAGAGGTCAATGAGTGCATGGGAAAGAGGATCAGTGGAAGCATTAAAGGCAACCATATGTAATGATTCATTTCATTTCGCTAATGAAAGTGACCCTGGAGCCAGTGCTTGGACTGTTGCCTCACAACTCTTCCAGGTATTATAACTTACAAAGCGTTGTGTATCTAATGCAAGGCCCACCCTATTAACTGAAACTGGTGCATCTGACAGAGTGCCTTGAAGGAACAATTCTCCTGGAAGCATCAGCTGCAGAGCTGTTCCACACACTTGTTTGGGCAGCATCCAGGCTGCAGAGCAGGGCCCTGTGTGGATGGGCAGCATTGCCTTCCTGCTGCTCTGCTTGAGGGAGTCGCCATGAAATTTCTCCTCACCTGGCGTGAAAATCTGTCTTATAAGCACCAGCACAGAACAATAATCATGTGCTATCTCTTGGAGAATGGAGATACTGCATACATGTATTTAATCAAGGCTGATTGTTTGGTAATGCAATTCATTTATACGTTTGCTATTACTGGAGACAGTGTGAAAAATCTGGCAAAGGATGGTAAGTGGATTTTTATCTTGCATAAAATGACCATCTCTCTGTCAGCTATCAAAGCTGTGAAAGCACGCTTGGAGCCACCCCAAATATAACATTGCTATTAACTTCCTCTTCACTTAGCCATAATTGCCTCATGGACTGGAATGTACAACTCAAATTGGCTTTCTTGGAGGACAGAAATTTCTTCTTGCCATGTAGAACAAATTAATAAGTAGTAAATAAAAGAAACTTTTTTAATTCTAAGGATGTTCCTATTTCTGTGAAGACTTTCTGGGGGAAAGCAATAGAAGCAGGTTTAAAAAAGAGAAAACAGAAGTGGCCTGTGACAAGACACTAAAATATTTGCTTGAATCCAATCCACTCACCCACTCATTTGTAAAACACGTAGTTAACCAGATCTTTAACAAAAGGCAGATAAACAGCTGGACACTGAACAATTAGCAATAAAATTGGTCATGAATACTTTTTTTCCCCTTGTTTGCAAAATTATTTTGAAAGAGGAAAAGAGAATCATTCTGAGTGGCTGTTTTTAATGTGTATTTTTAAAATGCATTCGCAGAAACATGCACTCCAGCAATGCTCTGGGCTGCATGTTTGGATCTGAAATATCTCCTCTGACAGCAAAGGCCACACAGGCTGCTTTGGGATATGGAGCTGTTCTCTCCAGACGTTTTTTTTTAAATTTTTCTTCTTTTGAATTTTATTCTAGGTCTTAATTCTAAACCTGTGCTATACCTACCATGAACAAGCATACAACCAGAAGGACTGCAGAGGGCATGTCTTTTTAATTTATTGAAAACTTTTTCAGACACGGATTTTTTATTTGTACATGTTAGTACATAAAAAGTACAAGAGCAGTTTTGACATTTACTAGATGATTTTGATGCTGCCCCCCACAAAATCCTATGGTAATTAATGTAAAGACTCCAAAACAATTTCAGTAGGATAGAATCTGATTGTAAATCCTTCAGGGATGAGGACCAATTGCATATATATGTAGCATTATAAAAGTTTTATTATTATAATCTCAGACTTCACTGCAATGTAGGAGATGTCCCAAAGCCTCTGGCCAAGCCAGGACAGGTGTTTGTTTATATCTAGAACAAACCTTTGGGAAGCTCAAAGGGCTGGTTTTACAATAAAGTGTAAATGTACACTGCAGATTGCTCTCCCCTCAGTCTTTCTGAGTTGTGAGCACTTGCTGAGCTCCGGATCCATCTCCCCTCAGAGTGGAGTTAGTGAGGTGGAAGGTGCCACAATCAGTGGAGAGAAATAGGGAGATTTACCTCAGGGTGAAAGGAATTGTGGCCTAATAATGGCTGACGGTGCTTGTTTTGTTTCCAAACCTTTTTTGTCTGAGGAGTAAACTTGGGATATTTGTGGAGGAAGGGTATTTTTCTGCATTTTAAAAGTATATAAAAATCCCCACATTTTTGATAAAGAAACTTGTCTGAGTGCATGGATACAGAGCACTCCCTAATCCAGCAATGAATATGCACAGCTATGCAGGTACAATTAGAAAACTATGTTGACAGCAAAAGTTTTAAAAACAATATAAGAACTTTAGGATCTTTCATTACTGTTATAAGCCCATGAAAGTATTCCAACAAATTAGGGGAGAAGAAATGAAAGCAATTTAATAAAACTTTTCATATTAATGCCTGAAGTGGCATCAGAGGCACAGTTTGTCACAAACTACAAGCAAGAAACCTTATGAAAATTCCAAGCTCATCTACAGACATGATGCTAGAAACTACAGGGGTTTATTTTGTAAGCATTCACTTAACCACTGCACAGCAAAAATGTAACACTTCCCTGTTGCTGTTATCACAGTTCATAACAGTGCACAGAGAATTCCGTTTTGATGTTCTCAGAATTAATGCAATGTCTCCACTGAAGAGAATCTCTAATGCATTGCTCTGCTGGCATGAAGGAAATTCTCACTCTCATGTTTGTTGGACTCAAACAACCTTTTTGAAAAGGATCCCATACTGATGCTTGTGCTGTTTAGGGGCTGCATCAGGAAATAGGCTGTTACTTCTTGGCTTGAGAAAACTAGGAAAGCGTGTGTATTTCTGGATCTGCTTTTTCCTGCCAGCTGCCTTCGGTGCGAGGTTTTCTAATGTCCTTTTCAAGTGAGAAAACAAATACTTTGTAATCCTTTCTTACTGACCTGAAGCCCAAGTACACCTCAACTTCCCCAACTTCATGGGGTGTGGTGAAGATCTTTTCTCATCCACAGGTATCACACCTCTGATACCTGTGACTAATGTGGGATTTCTAGAGAGGAGCTTACCCTTTATCTTTTTCTTAGGCCTCCCATTCCTTCTATATTGCAAACAATCAAAAGATTAAATTTTCAGACTTGTGGCTATCTCTGATCAGATAAATTGAACTTTGCTGTTTATCAAACCCTCTTAACAGTTCACCCTTTTGTAAAGATCATTTTCCAAATAGTCTTTCCAAATAAACTACTTAGATTTCAATCATAAAATTCAGCCAAGCACAACGAGTGCTCTGCAGCACTTAAACCTCACTGGACTACATTTCTCAGCACTGTTGGGAGTAGTGATTAAAATCACTTTCCATCCCTGTAGACATCCACAAGTGGTCTAAAGTGTCTTCACAAATGCTGCACATAATGAGTTTTCTTGCTCTGGCTCTCACCGATTATCTGACTATTGAAATGTTAGCCATGTGTTTTTAATCCAGTTCAATACTCATTGAGGTTACTTTCAATAATACCATAAGTCTAAGTTTTTACTGCAGAATTTACTGTAATAATTATAAAAATTTTAAGCATGTTTGTCATAAGCTACGTTTGATACAACTAAATTCTTGTTTGATAATTAAACTGAGCAAACAGGAGACACAAGCAGGCTTTTCATCCAATTCTTCTCTGTCTTCTGAACTGTGCAGTCTAGAATTCCATCCCAAAATAAATACATATCAACAATCTACTGGATGTGTAAACAGCTTCCAATGCTGTGCGTGCTTAATTTTAATCCCAGGAGCAATTCTGTGGAGGATTCATTTAGATACATAAAACTAAATTCTGAGAAAGAGGGTCTTTCATGCTTATATTAAATAGCCTAGGTGAAATATTATGATTACTAGAAATGGAAATGCAGGTTCTAGGTCATTTGAAATATCAGTTCATAGAAACATCCCTTGTTCTTATTTGTGACTGTTGTGAGTGTTACTTCAGCAATGTTATAAATATTGTCTGCCTCACTAAAAGAATATATAGGGTAAATACAGCAAATAATTACAACTTTCGTCATGTCTGTAAGAGCTGAAATAAACATCTCTTAGATGGAGAAGAGATGTCTATGTTCATTGTTATACTGATTTCTGCTGGGACATTCTATGATTATACACAAAGCCTAACTGGAGATAGTATGGGAAGGGATTATCAGAGTATCTGGATATTGTCAACCACAATGAGTGAAAAACTTAGCAAGCTGAAAAGTGTAAATGAAGTTTGGTCTGTCTGAATACACCTGTTTATTACTGAGAGATCCTCTTAAATACAACAGGCTGCCTTGTGGGTAAATCCTTTCTCAGGATCAAAGCTTCAAGCACTAGAAATGTTCCTATCTGTTCTACTGAAGAACACATTTGAGTGCTTTCTTACAGTGTGGAATGCAGCCTAGCTCAGCCTTTGATGAACAGCAGACAGTTGTTCAACACCACCACTAAAGAGCTTCTAGCAGAGTATCTTATGCCTGTATAAGCAAATGATTTGTCAAGCAGGAAAGAATAATTTTGGTTCTCTGCCATCTGCCCGTTTGAAAGCTTGTCCCACTTGCAGCACAAACTGCTTAATTCTGCACTTAGCAGGGCAGGAGATATTGTTGCCAAAATTGTTATATCGATTGCCACGCTATTTGTTTTTATTGCTATAGCTCTGCAATGAGGTTTTGCAGCTTTAAACTCCCCTGAAAAAAATATAAATACAGGCTAGCACAAAAAAGGAGGCCCAAGAAATCTGAGAAGACTGAGGCAAAGCTGTTCTCATTTGCATATTCTTATTCTGAAAAACCTGTATGTCTTTCTTTTAACATAAAATGCCAGTGGGGAGGGATGTGTGGAGAATCAGCCAATGGAGTGTTCAGACAGAAGTTCAGAGTGAGACTGGAGAGAGGCAGAGAGATTGCTGGAATCAATAGAAAACCTTCTCATTTATTACAATAAATGCTAATTATTTTTATGATCAGAGCATTCCTGATCCTTTGATAGGACCATTTCAAGTAAAGCATTCTACAAACAGAGTAGATGACGACCCTGGTCCCAGAGGGCTTAAAGTCAACAGAATAATAAGAGATGTGACAGAACATGAAGGAGATGTTGTGGGTCAATATGGTGTGCAATATACTTATATATATTTCAGCATCTACTGAGCAGATGAGGCAGCTTGGTGAGCACAGCACAGCCAGTTTTGGAATTTCACAAAAAATGTTATTGTAAGGAATTAACCAGGAATATAACTTGAGTTACAAGAACTCCTTGGTGTCAAAATGGGATGAGCCCTTTAATAACACTGTGCTTTTACAGGGCTTGACCTGTGGTGTTAATGAGCAGATAAATGTTCTTTAAAAAGTTTCAAGATGGTGCTATTACAGATGATATGGTTCATCAAATACTGTTGCATGGACCCATCACAGTTATCTGCCTGGGGCTTTTCTGCTGAGTTAGGAATAGGTGAGTTTCTAATAGACAATGAGTATTACATACCACCTTTGCTCCTTAAGAGGTTACATGGACATATATATATGTGTATATATATATATGCATACATATATATATGAAGATATATATATATGGAAATATATATATGTGTGTCTCTTTTCCATATTCTCCTTTTTTCAGATTTTTTTTCTGACCTATATGTTGAGCAGCATAAAGGTTTTTAGGCAGAAACCTACACTGCTAAGTTTATGATCAATAAATAATAAGCATTTTTTGCTTTTTGATAGCATATGCAAATTGTCTTTGAGGGTCAGTGTGACTGTTTGGTGTAGTTCTCATTTTAAAAAGAAAAATATACATTTAGCTACCAGAAAATAATAACAAAGCCTTAAATGCAAAATAAAATTCACTAAATGTAAAATTTAATACAGGCACATGGAAAATATTTGCAATGTTTCCTTGTGGCTATACCTAATAATAAATAGCTTTTCAGAGCTGTTAAAAAGATACTGTTGTAACATGTATTAGAACTGACAACATAAAGTTACCAGGGTTGGGCAGGATCATTTGTCAGTCGAAAATGCAGCTCTCTGCACTTACTACTTTTATGTTGTACATCATACTTGATTTTCAGAGCAGACTTGGAAAAGGCTCCAACCTCTTAGAAGTCAGAGTGATCAAGTTGTCCTAATTAGAACTTTCATATCGTGTGTTCCAGAGGTTTGGCTCCACATCCATTCACTGGAGGTTTGCAGCCTCTGTGCCATGGGAATCAGTAGCAGACAGCTTTTCACCATCTTCTTTCCTCTCCTTGCCTATAAATACAGTTTAAAAACATTTATATGACTGGTTTCAGAAAGTCATATACATCAGGTGTTCCCTCCCCTGAAATACTTTCCTGCTAACTCTGTTCAGTGATCATTCTCCTGTTCTCCTCCTGCTTCCTTTTCCAATTGGTTCTTATTCCCCTGCCCTCCTTTCTCCTGATTCCTTTCCAGCAAGGAAAAAGCAGCGAGTGATCACTGAACCAAACGTTTTAGCAAATGGCTGACCCCTTCCTTGGCATTCAGCTCACGGAAGAGATTGAAAGGACCTCCCTGCCTGTGAAATGGGAGACAGAAGAGAGACCCCTGAACTTCATTCTGGAAGAGCTTGTCCACAGTCTGAATTAGAGGAAACACAGTAATGATTCCTGGAGGCTGGTGCTGTGTTGATCAAGTGTGGCTTTTCTTAGCTTGTACAGCTCCTGCACACCACAGGCAGAATTGATCTCTCTTTGGATGCTTCCTAGCCAGGTTCCTGCTCAGCAGCTACTGCAGAAATAATAACATAAGGAACCTGTCTTAGGGTAGATGGATGCACTTTGACAAAGTCCCTTATTGTACAGCATTGGTAACCTGGACATGTCCCTATATTACCCTGGCAGTGCAACTGCGAATTCACAGTGCTGAAATTAAGAACTCGTTCAACATTGGCATGGATGTAATCATTAGCAAAAAAAATGTTACTGTGTATTTAGGATATCTGTAGGCATTTGTGATAGTATTACTGTTTGTTGCACACTGGCTTTCTGAAGCAAAGAGCTAAACTTCAGTTATCTGTCTGCCAGAACTCAGTGAATTTGGATTGGAAGTGAAGCAGCAGCACATACATTAATAATTTGCTCCAGTTACTTGTTTATGCATTCTCATTCTGCCACTGATGGGTCAGAGTTTTTGGCAGGAAGGTCCTGTATCTGGCAAAGCCCCCAAGTTCTAGTGTGCAGTGTACTCATGTTGCACAGAACATACAAGCAGCAGTCTGTATAAATGCTTTCAATTGGATCAATCAGAAGTGATTTAGTGCTTTTGGTAATAGAAGTCTACACAGTGAGTCACATTTTCAAGTGAGTTCAGTGTTCAGCTGTTCCCAGTGAAATGACCTCAGCCATTACCTGTGAGGCTGAGCCTTTCATGATGTGTGACAAAGCACTTGAGCTACCCCAAGCCTCAGTGCCAGGCAATGAGCTTCTGCAAATTTAGGTTTGTTTTTCAGAGGCACATATTTAATTGTCTCCTTCTGTCTTGTTCCAAAAGATGATTCCTGCCAATCCTTGAAAAATGGTGTGAAGTTTCAGAAGTGCTGCTTGCTTCTGACTTCATGGCAAATTTGCCAGTGGAAATTCCTCTCTTTCGAGTTGCGCTGATACCATGGGGGTGGCATTTTGTAAAGGGAACACACAATTAGCTCTTGTGCCCACCTTTGGGGGGAGAGCAGGGGGGGATAATATTTCTTATATTTTTCTGCAAGTTCTATTATGGATCCAAGTTTTCAGTTTGCTCTGAATGGTCATCTGCTGCAGAACTGCAAAGAAAAGGCCCAAATTTGCAGGGTTTACTTTAATGAAACTCCCACTGAGAAGAAACATGGAATATTATTGTTTTTCCAGACTAGTATTTTTCTGTATTTCTACTATTTTTTTTCTTTCTAACACATAGCCTGTTAGAAGTGCCCTGTGGCTGTATTTATGACATGAAGTAGAACAAGTAGATTTAGTTGTGTATTTTGTAACTGAAGCTGTACCGTTTTCTACCTTGTTGCTTATGGAGTAACATGATGCCTAATTTGACTAATTTAATTTCAACCATTAAAAAAGCAAATGTGGGGGAAATGCAGTAATTGACAAAACATAAATTATTATTTCCCTGAAGCCAAAGTGTTACTATGTAAAAATTAAGTTATTCTTTGATTAGAGATTGCAGGATCAGGTTTCTCTCTTTTTTTTTTTTTCTACCATATTTGTATTTGGTAATTTTTGTTCTCTATAAATTTTGAGGAAAATATCTAAGCAATTTTTTTTCAAATTCTTACTCTACACACATAAGCAAAAATTGTCTGTTTCATTAGTCATAAAATAGGAGGCTTCTTAACGTTGTTTTTTATACAAAATTTATTATCCAGGGAGCTATTTCTGCTCAAGAGCCAGTCAAGCAAGAAAAGAAAAAAACTATTATAAATCCTCTCATTTGCAGGGGACAAAACAAGTAGAAAATAAAGAAAATTTTGTTTAGAGAAGAAAATTTCCTTTGTTTTTATTCTCTACTGATTCTAGAGTATATCTGTTTTTAAACAATTAACAGGGAGTACCAAAGCCTCCCTCTTCACAATCAAAATATTCCTGTCTAAAGCAAACATGTATGACTTTGATATGAAGCCTTCAGTTCTTAAAACATAATCAACAAACAAGAAATATTTACCTTTGGGCCTGAAACGGGAGATACAGAACTGTGGCCACAGAGTTCTTCGCAACTTTCCCAAGAAATCTTGCCATTCTGCCTTCTACTTTTTAACACTTGTATTTTAAGCATATATTTTAGACTGATATACCTGTGGGTGTCAGTAAGAGTAGTTTGAAACATATGTATTGTAAATATTTGCTGGGAGATGTGTCACAGTGAGTATTAAAATAAAGGCTGTTTATGGGAATGGAGAGACCTTGGCCCGTTCCCATTCCTGTCACTGAGTGCTGGGTGACCTTGGGCAAGGCACAGACTCGGGGCTTCCGCTCGACTCCTCTGTGCAGGGCTGATCCCAGCACCTTTCCTCTGTGGATACTTGTACAAGGTCAGATCATTCTTTGAGGGTGTTCTGGAAGTACTTTTCTGTTCCCCATCACCCCACTTTCCAAAACCCTCATGATGTGGCTGAATAGTTACAATTTCCATAACTTGAACACCTACAGAGCACAGCCGTGACACAGACAACCAGAATCTAAATCATCACAGGGAAAAAAATCACTTGAAAAGCAATGTATGAGTTAGATATGCAAGTGAAGAGAGCAAGGACTTGTAACTCATTAAGTGCCACCTTTCTTCCATAGTCCCTGTGTTCTGTTTCAAAGGGATTGATAACTGTTCCTGTGGATAAAAGCCCATGGTGTGGCCTTTGTGCTCCTGCCAGTAGATGGTTTTCCTGATGTAGGTGTGCATGTCTGGATGTGGAAAGCTCCAATAAGGAATGAATATACCCAGTAGCACCTCAGGAAAAGTCAGAGGATGCAACTTTTATTTTACTTTAGGCTGCAGTAGAAAATTCTGAATTAAATTTTCAGACAGCTTGGCAGTTGGATTGAGTTTCCTTTAGTCAGATGGCCCTCCTGAATAAATGGTTGTTCCTCTGTCTTTAAGAGTTTCAGGTACATTCAATACTTAGGGTTTTGGAAACTTTAACTTTTTTTAAAAGCCCAAGGTGGAGAGATAGGAAAAGCTTAGAGAATACTATGCCTATCTTTGTAATCTTTTTACAGCTCTGGTTTGTGGTGATGAATGAGCCTTCCTGCCCTCTCCCTTGAGCATCTGCCTCAGGAGCAGTGCACACCTTCTCAGGGTGAGCAACTTCCCCTCTAACTTCAGCAGTCAATATGTGTAACTCAGTTGTGTGGCCCAAAATGAAGCGTTGAATATGAATCTGTTCATGCAGAAGTGGTGCTTACAACAAAACTAACAGAGAAATACATGGATGAGTAGCTCTAATGAGAAAAATGGGGACATTTATATAGACATGTGAAGCTTGCATTCTCCCAGTGATGATATCAGCTTAGTGGGGCATAACCAGACAGCAGGAGCTATCATGCAGATCTTTAATTATTACTTACATGTCTATTATATATTTCACCAATACATCTTTGTTATTGCACAGTAATTTAAAAAGGCTGCACGTATAAACTAAAATTCATTATTCTCATTGGAAACTAACTCATCTATACCAACATAGAAACAAAATCCAAAGATATATATATATTCACATACAACATGTCTATTATTAATTTGATACTCTCTGTGTACCTATCAGTTACATCTGAGCCATGTTCCTGGTCCCCAGTTCAGTCACTGCAGTGCTATAGCCATGTATAGCATGTCACAACTGGCAACCATAAACCTCTTGTGAGAGGTTTTGTTCTGCATCATTTGGGGCTGAGTTCTGTAGCTGAGTTATAACTGAATTTTCATGCTTTTGGCAGGTTTTTATAGGTTATTGTGTTGGCAACTGATTAAATACTGTGGAGCTTCTTTAAGCCAATGGTGCCTTCTACTGTAAAATCTTATTCCAAAATTTGCACTAAGTCCGAGGACTTCCCTTCTCGATGTTTTATGACAGTGCATGAAAAAGAACACTCATAAGAGCTGCATTTTGTTCTGACAAATGTAACAAAGGTCTGTGATGCTTCCCTCTGACCTATTTTCTCTCAGCTGTAGACACACTTGGTGCCATGCAGTGCTTACCTGGGATCCTTCCACCTCCCTAGGCAGAAACCGGAATCAGTTCAGACATTCTCACACAGCTCATGTTAAAGAACTGCTCCCCCTGTGAGCACTCAAAGTGTCTGTCACTTGGGTGAAATCTACTCATACAGCTCATGGTGCTCTAAAAACAGAAAATGATTTGTGTGGAAAAAAATTAGGAGAGTGATTTTTGAATGTAACACATTAAATTGAGCTACAGCTTTAAAATGAAACAACCAAAAAAGGAACATAAAAAAAAACTTTGCTCGCTGCAATAAAATATAATGATCTCTTAGATTTTGCAGTAAAGTGATATTATTCTAACTTTTTTTAATCTGACACACTTTCACAAGAGCATGTTCTCTCAGCATAGCCCTCTGACATAGAGCTAATTTAGAGAAGATTTGGGAGTATGATGCAATATCAGCTGCGTTTGCATAACTCATCACTGTTTTCATTTGAAATCTCTCGTTAAGACTCATGTTTCTGTTTGGAAGGTTACTCAGTTCTTTCCTGTTCAATGACTGGGCTGATTTGGTAACTTCTAAGTATATTAAATATGCTGGGAATAAAAAAGAAGCTTTAGATCGTAGTAGATATTACATTAGAGTGCTATTCTTATCAAATGGAAGATTTCAGGCTGGGATACTAATTGAAAATCCCAAGTTTAGAAGTAAACACTGATTTTTGTACACAAACAGTAAGAACTTACAGTATCCACATTATTTTCTTGCTATTTAATTTGTTCCAATAATTTAATTTTACTGAATCCTTTTTAAAGTTTTTGGAACTAAAATCTTACCAGTTCCTTTAAATGTTTTTAAACACCACCTAGAAAGTGATTATCAGTTCACTGTTTTAAAATGCATATGTTCTGCAATATCAGAGAAAGGCCTGAAAAAAACTCATTTGGCAAATCAATTTTTAACATAATGAGTGTTTGATTTTTAAAAGTTCATACACCTCATATTCCCAGATTGTTCTCAACTAGTTTTATTGTTGAATTTGCTCCCATATATTTTCAGATTAAATATTGTTCTAGTTAAAGCATAAGGCATCCACTTTTTTTCCTTTAAAGATATTGTACAGAAAAATATGAAGTAAATTAAATCATCCCTTTATGTTCTTTCTCCTTAACTCTATTCAGTAAGTAATTTTAAAATCAATAAAATATCAACAAACATTTTTCAAAATGGTATTTATATGCTTAAAATACATTTTCTTACCCTTTACAGTAGTTGAAATGATTCAGTTACACTTAAAATATTTCTAAAGGGTCCCACAGAATTCTATATGAAGTATTATTCAGATCTGTCAACATTATATATTGACTGCACAAAATATCACTAACCAAAACTGAAAGCACCGGGATTACATTGCACTTGTTCTCTTTACTTATTAAAAAATAGTTAAATGCCCACATATCAGAGGAAACAAAAATTAACTCCAGTATGTGCAGTGAACTATTTCATTTCTGAACCAAAGTTGCTGAGTGCTAAAGCTGAGTCAAAGGGGTTCAGATCCATGGAAATTCAGAATGTCCAGGGCAAATGTTAAGCTGAAATGGACAGCATTTTAAATCTGTTTTGCCACTCAGATGTATATAATCCACGGAGTTCTGACAAACCTGGGCCTTGCAGACCTTACAGATTCAGCCCAGAGTTCGACCAGTCAGGTTAAATTTCCTGACCCACTTCTGCTACTCTGATTGTGACCATTGCTCAGAAAAAAAAAAAAAAAAAAAATGCACTCAAACACAAGCTTCCAAAAGGGTCATCATGGAAGTTATACTTCTTCAGTAAAAATTCTTACTGAATCTGTTAATAAAGAAATTAATTTACAAAAAAAACCTCTTGAACCAAGTCTTCATTTTATTATTAAAAATAAAAAGATGGTTTTGAGAATTAAAAAAACCACCTTTGGTAACAGTACTGAATCTTGTTTGCAGGGAAATTGATTTCAGAATTTTTTTCTTTTACTTTGGCTTTTTTATTTTTCCTATGAAGGAAAAGCAGGGATAAAACATCTAGTAAGTGTTCAGGGCAGAGAAGCTGCAGACATCCATGTAGGAAAAGGAAGAGTGAGGGTGAGCAGGCGTGTTGGGAGCAGGTTGGGAGCAGATCTGAGCTGCCTCCGCAGCTGCCCCAAGGATCGTGTTTGGGGAGCAGCATGAGGCTCTCTCCAAACCTCCCCTTGCTTCAGCAGTGAGATTATCCTGTGCAACCTCGTTTCATGAGGTTCTGCAGCACAGTTACCCAGCCCAAACAGAAACAAAAACCTACTTGGTGTTTTCCCAGCAAAACCCAGGCTGATCTTACATGAAATGTCCTTATTTCTTCACCTGACGGTTTCTGAATACGTGTAATGTACGTGTGCGATACCATTGTTTTGAACATCTGCCATGAGATTAAAATAAGATTTTAATTTCTGGTATGCTATTGATGTTCAAGAAATGTAGGATAGAAAGCATTATTAGCTATCTGCTGGTTGACAAGGGGGCAGGATTAGGTTTCTTTAAGGGAATTACACTTTTGATGACCCCTCTACATATAAAACATGTTAGCTAATGGGGGTGCAGAGGGGGCAGATTTAAGTGTTTGATCAGGAAATCCTGCATGAGCATATTGGATGGAAATTTGATTAGTAACCTTAGTGACAAGGGGATCAGATCCACTCTCCACGTACAATCAGATCTGGCAGTACACGCTTTTTTGTCTCTTTGAAGGAAGGGAACATTTGTACAGAATCAAGGCAGCGTATTGGATAATTTAAAAAGCTGTTACATATTGAAACCTGGAAAATCACCTTTTTTGTTTTAGTTTGGAAATATGCTTGCAGTTATCCTGGGGTGTTTTTTCTTACCAAAAAAAAATGGAGAAAAGAGTAAGGCTTTTAGCATTTACAAGAAATATTTTATAGAAAATGGCCTTTTTATAAAAGTACTTGTATTTTGCCTCAGTGTTGTAAAGAACATTGGAAAAGAGCAGAATGAGAAAAACAATACTTTTATCTATACTTGCCTAATATTTGTGCAACAATATCAATATGGTTTTATACTGGTTGTAAGCACTATATCTTTTGAGAAAGCTGATATAGTTTTGAAAGCCAGTTTATTTTTTTAGATCATTAAAGCATACTATCAGGTTTTTAACTAACATATTAAAAATAAATATTTCTGTGTTTTGATAGCAAAGCTCCTTTTATTTGTGTTTGATTTTTGAAGGGAGCTCGAACTGGCTGTAGAAATCAGGCCTCCCTTTTCCTTGGTGAGAAGTGTAAATTGAGGATGATAATGTGGTGACACTGATTCTCACGAGCCAAGCATCTGGACCCAAGTGTTTGTTTTATAAAGAATGGAGGCAAAATGAGCCACCTCCTGGTCTCCAGCACCTTGTGAGTGAAAGGGCCAGTATTGCCTGTGGCTGCACATGGATCTTAGTGCAGTATTCCAGTTGTATTTTGCTCCCACTTTTGTGCAAACATAGAGAGGATAAAGCAGCTCATTAAATGCTCGTGGGCTCCTTGGCTGGGAAGAGCTGAGTGTCCTCTGCTCCATGTGAAGAGGCAGCAAAGTCCAATACAGGGAATTTTGCTGACAATGCACCACCACACAGAGTAGAAGACCAGGTTCAAATGCTGGCTCTGCTACTGACCTTAAACAAGTCATTTCCTATCTCTTTGCTCCCTCTTCTGCTGCCCTATTTTGTTTTGATTTCCAGTTATCCAGGGTGGGATGAGGGCTTGGAGCATCTACCACATGTCAGGACAGCATTCAGCATCAGTGTCTGTCCAACTGTGGTTCTGTGTCAGGATGCTACTGTATTATAAATCAGATTTAGTTATCACAGGAAATCCTGGCACCTGGCAATGCAGGCTGTTCCTGTGCTTTAGACTGGGTGTAGGCTTCAGCTCTCCCTTACTTGGAATTTTCATATTTTTAAGGACAATAGTATGGAAATTCAGGACATGAAATCAGCCTTAGAGATTGAAAAGGAAAAGCACGTCACATTTTCCAGCGTGTTGTGGAAAAAAATACTCAGAGTAACCTTTTTATATAAAGTCCACTGCTAGAAGTAATTAAGTAATAACATCTGATGACACAAGGACTGTCATCTGTTTAAACTCAAAAAACTGGAAAGCTCAAGGAGCCCAGATATCAGATAACAGGAGTGCCTGTGTTGTGGAGCTTCTCAGCAACTCCATTCTTGAGGTGGATGTGAGTTAACAGTTGAAAATGCTATTCTTTTTAAAAGCCTTACATTCATGGAAAAGTAGACAACTAGCATGGGAATGGGTCTCAGCAGCCACAGACCTCAAACTGGCATTGCTCCTCTGCCAGAGGGGGGACATCTTTGCCTTTCTCCATACAGAACCTGCAGGAGGATCAGGCCCTGTGTGCATCAGCTGCACCGACACATATATGTAGTCTTGGGACACACCAAAGAATTTGCAATTTATTTTCTAAAAGTAGCTAAATGAGTATTAGCCTTTCCAGTGAGTTTGATAGCATTATTTATTTTATACAACAGTCTCATGAGAACAGACAATACTTTCATTGTAATTAATTCACCTAATACTTCAAAAATGATACATCCAGCAGTTTAAGGCTCCTGCCTTTAAGATACAGTAAATGTTTAAGCTTGTTTTTTTTTTCATTTACTACTTGATGTCAAAATACTTAGAATTGTTTTCTCCTTATAGTTAATACTATTTTTTTTATCTTTTTAATACTATGGTCCTAATCGCAGAGAGTTATAAAAGAATGACAAAATAGAATGGAAAAAAAGGTTATGATCAGATTATAAAGGCTAACAACTAACCAGCAAAGTGGAACTTTTTTTTAACACCATCCAATGATGTCACCAGTTTGAGGTTTCTCTGGGACTTTATTAAAATGTTTGTGACAGAGCCAATGTAAACCATCCTAAATCTAACACAGAGCTGAAAGGACTGATTTTAGGGAATGCAAAGATATGGATCATTGGGTCTGTCGAAGCGGCATCTTGAGCCAATTATTGGTGTCATCTTGAGCCAATTTAATCAATCCAAGGGGGACTCAAAGGGGGTGGGGGTGCAGGGTTGCAAGTGTTGGTCAAACATTCTGGCAAAAACGGATTTGTTGTAGCAGCAACCAATCTCTGGTGTGTTGATTGACTTCCTATGGCTCTGGGTTTGTGCACACTGTAAGTAACTGATCAATCACTGGAGCTGCTCTTGGGTTTTTAATTGCTGGGTAAATTTGCAGATTATGTGATTGTATGTGCACAAATGTGAGCTTGAATTTATTTAAGACACTTCTAAAGGGGAGGTAATTTAGCGTAAAAGAACCTGAAATACCATACAGTGTTACTTTCAAAATAGTAAAATATACAAATATATTTCTAAAGAGTAACATCTACTGACATTATCTGAGTTTGATCTTGTAGACAAGTAAGCTTGAGAGTTGTAATTCCTATAATATAAACTACTCACAGGGACTACTCGGTCAAGGAGAGCTAATCTACAACCCAATTATTAGCAACAGAGAATTGAAGTGAGAAGCTCTTAAACCTTACTGAAGTGATTTTGTTTTATCCTGTCAGATCCACAGCAACGGTTTTTAGTCAGAAAATCTGTGCGGAAAATTATTTAATTTAAGTTCTACTCAAAGCATCTTCTAAAGATTTTTCGTTTGCTTTTTTGCTTTAATATTGTGGTATGAATAAGAGAGTTTTTATAAGTTAAAATCCCACAAACTCTCCCTCATTCAGTAACTTCTATAAAAACTAAAGAGGGAATCATCCCTATCATTGGGATTTTTCCCCTCAATGAACATTTGCAAGTCAAGGTACTACACATATTCTCTTGTTGTAATGACATATACAGTTGTAATTTATAATGCATCTGTGCTTGGACATAACCGAAATTTTAAGTCACAAATGCTTCCTAGTAGTTCTGCAATTTTCATCTGGCATTATATTAAAGGTAGAGACATGGTTTATGTCTATGTGTGAACTGGGAGAATGAAATATAAATAGATATGGGTAGCAGTAAAGACAAACAGTAGAAACAGCATATAAATCCATTCATATTAGGATAAAAATACATTTCTTACATGTGAAAAATGTAGTATGTGTATTTCAAGTATGTCTCATAAAGATTATCTATCAAACTAAATCAGTGAGAAGGGGATATTTGCTTTGGACAAGATGTCTTGGAAAAGAAATTTACGTGTTTTGGAACTGTTAACACTGCACAAGTTATGTCACTGCAGCACGGACACGACTGAATGCAAGGAGATGGAATGTGAGATGAGCCGATAAAACAAAAGCTCACATTTAAGGAAGTACACATTCAACTTCACTGGTGCATCTTTGCTGCTAAAAAAATGCCTCTTTGCTTTAACATATGCCAGCAGCTGAGGAAAAGAACACTCGAGTAAGTGTCCAAAACCCACCTCTTCTACCTTACTGCGTTCACCCAGGGCCTGTTCTTTCCCTTCAAGAGGCCTTTCTTGCTTGCTGCTAAATGCACGTGTAAAAATAGCAACAAGCACATTGAAGAACGTTTGCAGTGTGTTCACTCAGCTCTACACCCATGCCATTCCTTCATCCTACATCTCTGTGCAGAATAAAGAATGGCAATCTCCAGCTGGGCAGGCAAAGGGCAGTCACTGCTCTGTGTGCTGGGGTGCTTCAGCTCAGGTGAGCACAGCCCTGCAGCAGTGCAAGGGAAAGGTGTGACAGCAGAGCAACAGCATTAAATAAAAGTAAGGTGAGTCAGAAGTTAAATGCTTCAATCATTCGAGATTGGATCTTTCAAACATCTTCTGCAGAATTGTTTGTTTGTTTGACACTGAATTAGTTCTATATGTCATCAGCAGAAAAATGCTGATTTTAAATTAAAGATGCAAGGTATGTCAGCTTACAGAAATCACATATAAATTCCTACTCTTCAATGCATTCACAGCTCAAAAATATTATTAGTGTTTAATTTGTCAGTAAAAGAACATTTTTCTTATATTTATAAATAGTATTATACTTTCTATCACTTCTATCCAGTGTACCTTTTCATCTTAGACGTAGCAACATATTTGTGATGGTTCAACTTCAGCTATAATCTTCAGGCTCTAGGTCTGTAATTTATTATTTGCTCTAAAAGATCAGGTCCAGAGTTTAAACGTCCCTAGCTGAAAGTTTATACCAGTCAGGACAGAAAATTATTCTCTATGCCTAGGTTGAAGTACATTACTTCTTTATTGAATTAATTATGATAAGGATCATAACTTTAAACTAGGGGTGAGGTGCTGGCTTTCTACTAGGATTGCTTGAAGCAATTTTCATCTGAACATTTTTGTAGAGTTATTGAGTCTGGCAGGTCTGAACTTTATGAGAGAGTAACTTTCTCCACAACTTAAAAGAGGTTGGACATTGATCCAGGCAAAGGTTTACCATATCCCACGTCTGTAGCCAGAAAAATTTGCACTGCATACTGAACAAATAACTACAGAACCAAATTAAACACATCTTATGAGCTTTTAAAAGAAAAGCAATGCTGGCCCTTTCCCTGAGGGATCCATCAGAGAACTGAATTAATATGACAGATTTACTTATTTTTTGCTTGTTTGAAGTGGAAGTCTAAAATGATTTTTGGTCAAGGAGGAATTAGTCTACTAAGTATGTATACATGAGTCTACTGAACCATGTATATTCAGTGACAAATTTTATATCTCTATCAGATTGGAAAAAGTTGGGCTTCAAAAGCAGGTAAAGATGTTAATCCTACAGTGATTTTCCCCCCCTGATTGGATTAAAAAGCCTGGGAACAACAGAAGGAAATTACAGATTTCTGAAAAGTTAAAAAGCAGCTAAGAAAGAAGAAAAACATTCAGCTTGAGAAAAGCAGGTTCCAATAACTGTTCTGTTGCCTTGAGTCAAACACTCAGAGTTTGGGCAAGACTATAAACAAGAGATCCTCTGAGAAAACTATGGTTTAAGTGACTTACCTAGAATTACATAAGAATTCTGTGGCTCAGATTGGATTAGGAATAATTTATTTCGGTGAGAGGGGACTGTTTTTCATCCACTTTGAGTTGCATTTCCTATGTTACCTCTACTTTTATCATAGTAAGAGAGAAAAGAGGCTCTCATCTAACACCCTCAGTCTTACAACCGCTCAAAACCAGTAAATAGTTACTGTTACAGTGGAACATTTTGAAGTTCAGAGCTGTTTCTATTATACAAATGCTGAAACTTGACTGTGCTCTTTTTTATGTTATTTTATAATGTAAAAGATTCGTCTTTTAAGTCTTCTTAATTTTCAATTTTTTGGTTGCCCGTCATTTATGCCACTGAGTCCAATAACAGGAATAATGTCAAAGATAAATTTTGCTTTCATTTTTATTTTGCTGCTTTTCCTAATTTCTGTCCTGGAAAGTTAAGAGTAGGAAATGGAGAGACCATAATCTGTAACAAAGTCCCTCTACATCTACAAAACTTTCTGCCTATTGAAAGAGGAGTTTTTTTCACCCTTAAGAGCATTACTTCCATATACATTTTTGTTTCAGTTCTGTAATTTGTTCGTTTGAAAAATAAAAATACCTTTTTTTCCTACTACAAGCAAATAACAAGAAATCTACACTCGCTTTGACATTATAAATTGTATCAGAATAATCTTGAGAGCTGGAGTAGCAAATAGAGTTACCATTTAAACTTACAAACATCACTAAAAGCTTTGTCTTGCCCTGAGAACAGAGAGGAAGAAGGAGGATATGCTGATGTACTGCAAAGAGGTAGTAGAAACCTGTTACTACTCAATGGATTGGTATCTATGGCTATATAAGAGCATAAAACACGGCCCCTCAAGGAGCTAACAGGATTAGAGATTGAAAGAGATAATTGGTGGGCAGACACCGAATATGACAGGTCCATATAAAATTTTTAATAATATCAAGTAAATCTTATGAATAAAGAGAGTTAGATGTGTTTATACATTGTTTTTTCCCAAAATCAAACCTACATGCTGCCCAATGAATTTCACAAGCAATAGATTTAAAACAGAAACAGCCCTGACTTCTTTCAGGACGTCAAGAACTGTACAATGAAATTCGTGACAGGGTCTCAGAATGAAACTACACAGGTGTGAGGAAGGAGGAAGGTTGTCATGAGTGACATCTAAACAAAGTGTTCTGGAAGCTCTTTATCCACTGATTTCTAAATGATGGGAGGTTATACTGGATAACAGTCTCAGTTTCTGGCTTTCCTCAAGACCATGCTGTTGGCAGCTGTGGAATACTGTAATCCAGGCAGCCTTGTCATGGATGTCCATAGCCCTTGCCACTACTGGAGTGGTCATTGCCATTATCTTCCCTCTTATCCCAGCTCTACTTTGTGTGGTCTATTGTGCTTAGCCTTGAATATATTTTTAAGAGTTCTACTCTATTCTGTACCTTGTTCCTTTTGACTGTGCACCCTGCCTGGGTTTGGTGCATGGAAAACTCACCTTTTAATGTCTCTGGGTCCAGTACTACATTCAATGCCAAATATAAGTGCTAATAATAATAATAATACAAGGTAGAATTCAGAATGCTTACAGTTCACCATTTAGTGTTTGAGATGCCCTGAGCAGTTCTTTGCACAAGAGCTCATTTGGGAAATCAATGGTACCAGACTGTAAGTCCTTTTTATCTGGTTGTTTCATGTCCTCATGGCCTGTTCTCTCAGCCTTTGGAGTTTGCACCATGCTTGGTGCCCCTTGCAGTTTTCTCTTTTCTGGCATCCGTGTGAGCTTTTCCTCCATTGTAATTGGTCTTCAGGACTACTGGACCTGTGTGAGCAAATTCTTAGGTCAGCATCTCCATTCCTAGCCTGTCTGTAGCTATGGGGAAGTAGAACAAAAGATGGTGAAGTATCTCGGAATCCCAAATCACATGGGCTATTCACATGTTTCCCCATTAACTGTGGGTGGCAGTTCTTAGTGATTGTGGTATCTTTTTCACACGTGCTGCCATTGTGGCTCTCACTTTTCTTCCTGAATGAAGCATGATCTGGTGACAGGCAATAATATCCCACTGCTGTTACTTATAATTTGATAGGACCATTTGCAAGTCATCATCTGATCTTCACAGGGCTCTAGTTGGGCACTTATTTTGGCATTGTTTTCTACCAGCCCTGCCTATATGAGTACATGACTGGTCTCATTGCCCTCTGCCCCGGGGGTTAAAGGATAGCTATATTTTAGGCCTTTTAAATTTATAGTATATTTTCAAGTGTCTCATTTCTGGTACTGAACATAACTAACATGACATGAAAGGAGTGTGATGTTTCCTAAAGAGAAGACTGAATGAACACAAAGGTATGCATTCGATGTTACTTCTTTATCCTTATTTTTTATAATATCTAAAAATATGTATCAGTATTTATTTTGTAGCCTTTTATTTCTATTTCTCTATCCTTGTTTCTTTTCTGATGAAACATAGCTATAATGTCTAATATCCTGTTAGGTGGAAAGGGTATTTTGTGTGCTCCTGGGGTGATGTCTCAGTCACTGACAATGCTGTCCATTGCTCCAAAGAAGCAGTTTTGCTCTTTTCCTTTCTTCCTAAATAGCTTACCCTCTACTGCTGCTGAGAACTATTTCCAAAGTGATGTAATCTACTGAATTTCTTCAATCCTTTTTTCCTACTGCCAGGCATTGCCTTAGTTTGAGATGGTTGCTGCAACATTGTTGACGTTTGGGTTAGTTCTTGTGAGCTCTCTCTGTCTTCTCTATTCTTACAGTATTTTGAATTCTATTTAGGAGATAGTGCATCAGAGCTCGCTGCTTCCAGAAACTCCATTCTTGGACAGTGTGAATTTCTTTATTTGGCAAATGTTCATTTCTGGATTTTCTTATATCTCTTTCCAAAAGTTTGTCCTGAATTTCAATAATTATCAGATCTTTTGTCAAGGATTCATCCCTTCCCTGTAACTGGGAAAGTTTATGATTAGCAAAGTCTTTTATCACCATCTTTTTCTATTTTTCTTTTTTCTTCTTTATATCCTTCAGCTCAGGTTTTCTCATGCTTCTTTAATGCAATTAACTAATTGCTAGCTTGCTCCTCTTGATTAGCACAAGCACCTTAGAGCTCCTGCTATCAGCAACTCAGATCAGTGCTGGCTGTTCTCCCTTAGGCTGCAGATTTGGAGCACAGCTGTGAGGACATTTGTGGGCTCAGGGCTCTGGCTGCCCACACTGGTCAGGAGCTGTGTCCCTGTGGCAAGTCCTGTGGAAACTGAACCACACTTTCAGTCCCTGCTTCTGGGCCTTCCAAAAACAGTCCTTTGTTTTGTGAAAGTGATTTTAAAAACAGTTGTGCCTTTTGATCCTTTGTCAAGATTTTGTTTTCTGTAAACTATTCTGATATATTAGAGGTGATTTTGTTGAGAGCCTGAGGAAGCAACTCAGCTAAAAGCACTGTGTTCAGTAATAACAGTCATAGTGATGGGTCCTGTGAGACAGTTATGGTAGCAAATATTTCCCATAAAAGGGGAGTCCAAATCTTCTTTTTTCCTGTATTCCAGTGGTTCATTAGATCAGATGGAGAAAGCTCAGCACTTCACATGCCACTGAGCAGCACTGAGCCTCTATGGACATCTGAGCCAATGCTCTCAGGCACATGGTGGGATTCTTGGCCTTCCTGTGCAGGGCCAGAAGTTGGACTTCAGTGATCCTTGTGGGTCCATTCCAACTCAGGATATTCTGTGATTCTGTGTTTCAATCACAAAAATGGAGTTGAATTCTCTTAAAGGTCCAGGCCTTAATTGCCAACTCTGAGCATTATTGAAAACCAAGTCCCTTTAATTCCACTTGCTAAAGACAACCAGAGGTTTCCCCAGTGTCAAATTTCCTCCATTTTACTGAGGATTTCCTCTGTGTTTATGCCAGAGCAATCTGTCCAGTGCATATGCACGTGCACAAGGGAGAGGAGAGCAAACCAAGACACTGGCTCTTGTTCTCCATTAATGCTTCTGCTTCCTCAGACCTCTGAAAAAGAGGAGAATAAAATTACCTGCCATGAATATTTTTTTAAGGTAATAAACGTAAGTTGATAGCTAGAGAAGTGGAGTGAGATGGTTTATGGGTGTTTTCTTTTCCCTCTATAATAAGAAATTGGTTCCTCATAAATGAGAATGTTAATTTCTATTGTTTTAGCACAAATCCTTTCTATTGCACCAAAACGTGGGTTTTCTTCTAAGGCAGCTGCAATGCTTTTCTCACAGACAGATGTTGAGCTCAGTCCTGGTGCACAAGACACTTCAAACCCTCTGAATTTTGCAAGTATTGTTACTGTATTCTGTTTTCCCAACAATCAGACAAAAAGCAATTTGAAAGTCTTTTAGCACTTTACATGAAGAATTTTGGCAAAAGTGGAGCATATTTATTTGGCTCTGACAATCAAGTTGCTTTTAGGCAGGCATTTAGCCTTTATCTTTTAATTTAATAATTAAATTTTAATTTTGAAGTACTTTATCTTTCCATTCTCATAGTTCCAACTTAACTTTGCTGATAGGGGTTTTCTCTTAGTGCCACCATATATTTTGTACAGAGTGCAGAAAGCCAAGTTCTTCCCTTAAAACAGTTGTTTGGCTTTATAATATATATTAATATTGTATTATTGATATTCGTAAGAGTGGTTTTCATGTTTGGAAGCTATCACTGCATTTGATTTTAATTTTGCTTTGCTTTTTGCCCTCTACTACAGATAAATGCAGTGTTTAGGAGAGGCAGCAACTATTTTAATGACACTCAAATCTCAGTCCAGACTAATTATAGCATAGTAACATTTTTGCCCTAGTAACAGCTGAAGTGGGTTGTGTCAATAAGATGGAATTTCACTCACTTGGGCTGTAGCACCCCTTTTTAGGGCTGCATGTAAATGATTAGGGTTACAGAGAACATGTGGACAGTGAGCGTGTATTACTGTGAACTCGGCAGTGGATGAAAAACATCTGCCTTATTAAGCATCCTTTCAGAGACAACCATCCAAATATGCCTTTTGAAATCAGCATTCTTGATTTTTTTTTTGTAGCAGTCAAGGTAAGCACAACTTTAACCTTCCCAGTAAACCATTTCTAGGTGTGATGCTCGCAGGGACTGTGAACTTTAAAGACTGGGTATTACATTATCTGTTTATAGCCCATGCATCCAGTCAGCAACTGGAATTCATGATCTGCCAGGGAAACATCAGAGTGCTCTGCACAGCCATGATTTTACAGAGCTGCTGAAAGGTTGTGGAACTAACTACACCACTCACTGTGTGTGATGGTGTACACTGGGCAGACCATGAGTCGTGTAGAATTTACCACCCCACATTTTTTATTTAGAAAAATCACTAGCAATTAACCTTTAGAATTTATATACAGAAAGATTTTCAGAAGGATTTGGAAGCTAATGGGAGAAACCAAAATACTTCCAAAAATTTCTTTGGGTGTATGTCTGTACTTAGAAACCTGAACCTTGAAAGCATCTTCAAGCATAAAGCACTTTAACCTGTTATCTTAATTGACTTTCTAAATCTATCCAGAACCTGTGACCTTCCATCACTGGTGCTCCAGCACTGAACTGCAAGACAGTCTCCCCTCGGTTCTGTGCACCAGTTTTGGCATTAATAACTTTGTAGCTCTAAAATTAACACAGTCTAGTCAGTCGAAATGCCACCAGATCTGAGCCTTTGAACACTATTTTTTTTTTAGTATTCTGTTATGGGTAAAAATAAAATTAAATGTCAGTGGCACAGAAGTCTAATTTAAATCAACTTCCATAATCAGTAATAAGTTTCACTGAAAATGGCAAAGCCTGGTGAGAAAATTCTTGTGATTCACCAACAATGTAAATCTCAGGCACCCTATCACTGTTAGCAAAAGATCCTGTTCGAGGACATTGCAAAGTGATCCTACTTGTTTACATTTCTCATTAAAAAACAACTGATAGAATGAATCTGAAATTTATCTTCCCTGTTAAGGACAAGCCTCAACAATGTCAGCATGTTCTCACATTTAAACTCTTGTGAAAAAATAGAAAATTAACTTCTAACACAGTCCATATTCACATCAAATTCTCCTTGATACCAACTGTGTGATCTGGTGGCAGTTATTCGGACACGATTTAGTTGGTGTCAGCAAGATCTGGGAACAGGGAAGAAGGCAGTAGTCCTTCAGACATGCCCTTAAGAGCAGATTTAATCTAGCACTGAACTGCTCAATGCTAAACCCATGCTTAAGTGCTCTGCTGCAGCAAATACTGAGCAGAAACCTGCTCTGCTCTAGAAATCAGTAAATACAGAACTCTGATGCCAGGTTAATGTACAGACTTTTCACTTGAAACCAAGGTCTATCCAGTGCTGGCCCAGCCTTCACCCTTTGCTTTCCAGACAAGTGTTTTTACTGTGACATTTATGATGGCAAAGCTTAACGTTGCTGGGAACACTAAAATGTCTTTAGCTGCTTTGAAGCAGAGATTTGTAATATTTTAATGGTGGTTATTACCAAGAAACAGAAGCTAGAAGGTCCAGGCTGAGGCTGTCCTAAGAGAACAGCTGATCTTAAGAAATATTTTTACTATCTTTCTCATGAGAACTGCGATTGTTCTTAAGAAAGGAGTAAAATCTATTCAGGACTAGATATTTCTGGAAGTCTGAGGAGAAGCTGTGCTTGTTGCTTGTGGTAACAACTGCAGGGAATGTGTCTGAGCTAGTTCTCTTTAAATCCAGGCCTTCAGTGGGAGTTAACAGTGAACAATGGTGCCTGGATAGTGTGCCCTACATTAAAGGCCAAACCCTCTCAAGGTACAAACTGGCAAAGCTGTGCTCACGTCTCTCTAATTCAAAATTTGCTTCAGCAAGTGTGTTAGAACTGGCTTTTTTTTTTTTTTTTTGGCCTGAGCTGAGCCCAAGGAGAGAGCTCATCAACCAGAGAAAACAACATTTCTGTTTAAGGTCCCTGTTTCACTTAAATAGAAAAGGCCCTTTGAAAATAAAGGCAGAATAAAAGACCCTCAGGTTCAAAATCCAAAACCTTGCTCTCAGTCACAGAGAAGAAAAGCTGCCCCTGTGTTTGTATTTTCTGTGTCACGCATGAAATGTTTCAGTAGCTATTTCAGGCAGAGCCAGTGTTAACTTTGCTGGATACCTGAGGATAAAACAGGCCAGGGTTTGCTGCAGGAGTGCTACGAGTGAGTGACAGGAACACGTGTCTGTAACCCTAAACAGTGTTGTGAAGGCCTTTATCCAGAAGCCAAGTTTACAGATTTTGCAAAGACGTTAAACAAACACTGTAACTTTTAACATAAACACAATTAACTAACATAAATATTTAGGCAATTTTCTTTTCATTTCACTCAATGCATATACCGCACATGAATCAGAGTTTACCCTTTAACAGTTGGCAAGGATACTATTATCGCTCTTATCAATAATTAAACTTCTCTGGAGCAAATAACTTCCTTGCTTAGCCCAAAGACCTTTCTTAAACGTAGTACTTGCTCCAAAGGATTTTAAGATTTGTTCAGCTTCTTAGACTGATGAGCTGTTAGATACAGACAGTTGCTTTCAAGGGTCAGATAGACAGGGGTGGTTTTTTCTTGCTGTGCTCAATCTCCAACTATTCCAACAGGACAACAGAAATTTTGCCGTGTGAAAGCAAGGACTGAGTAATGGATATAGAAATTTCTCTCTTAAACCAGCACACAGCATTACTATAGTAGCACTGATATAGCATTACTATAATCCCTGTTGTGTTAGTAAGAGGTCTTGCTGTGTTTGGTGCAATCAGGTAGAGGCCCTGTACATACACAGAACCCTTGAAGCGTGTTCAGTAAACACAATCAGTGACCTACTGTGTCCTATTCTGACCACAAACTACTACTGTCCCAACAGTTAGGGTCATAGTCAGCCCCACTGAATTCAATGAAGACTTTCAAGTTGCATATCCCTCCTATGTGTGACTTACCAAGGCTGCAGAGCTGGAACTGAGCCCTTTAAAAAGTCATGTTTTATCCAGCGAAGGTCGGCATTTCCCAGAAGATATTCCTTACTTAATAAACTGCTATGAATTTAATCCAACAAAAAGCAAAATTTGTACAATGTAGAAACCAAGGCACAGATTTTATACAAGTCAATCAGTCCCATAAAAAACACCAGTCCATAACCACAGTGGCTTGTGTATATACCAGCATGATGAGGAGAAATCTAAAATTCAAGTATATCAAGAATTCCCCTCTTTATTCTACAGCGGAGATGTCACATCTTTCCTTTTCCTGTTTTCCTTACCCTGCCAGGCAAAGTTGCTATTTCATTTAATTCTGTTATTCAAATATTTTTCTTTTTCTTCTTGCATACTGCACGGTTATTGAGTGTCTCTGGATACCCGGGTGTTTTGGGCTCAGGAGAAAATGCCTCACTGCTGAGGAATGACAGGGAAAGGATGGAAGTCACTTGCATAGCATAAAAAGGCAAATAAACATCCTCCCCAATGTGCCCTTACATGGATCCAATAGCCAATTGTCCTTGAATAGTATTATACATGATACCACTATACATGGAGAGTTTCAAATGTTTTCCAGTCAATAGCTAAGCAGCCCTGACAGTGATTCCACAGGGAATGTAGGATCTCTCTACAGCAGGTAATACAATGAGGGTCATTTCATGGGAGAGGTAAAACAGAGAATTTCAGGCTGTCTGGATTCAGATAATTCCAGAACTGAGGCAAAAAGCTGACAAGGAGCTGACATTCAGCTTCTGCATCTGTTCGCAAAGCTGTCTATCACCTGCTATCAAAGAGCTGAACATCCTTACTAAACTCAAAAGAGTCGAGTTAGAAGGATGGTCATTCCAGCATTCAAGAGTAAGGGAATGTCAGGATCAAGCTTGCATCTATGGCTCTTGCAGAATTACAGAATGCTTGGGGTCTGGAGATCATCTAGTCCAATGCCCCTGCTAAAGCAGGTCCTCCTACAACAGGTTGCACAGTAATGTGTCCAGGCAGGTTTTTTAATGTCTCCAGATGAGGAAACTATACTATTTTTTCCCACAGGACCCTTATATTATTCAGGAGGAAGCCTGGAACTGTCTGGGATGACACAGGCTGATGAATCAGAACCAATATTGCCTCTAGGCTCTCTTTATTGCATCAGCTGGAGGACATATAATGAAAGATGCAGAGGTAAAAGAAATCAGATAGTAGAAAAATCTGGTACTGTTACCATGTTTCATCATATTAACACCCACAGGGGTCATCAGCAGACTGAAAAATAAGTTCAACCACGATAAAAATTGCTTTTAATGGAGATCAATGTTTAAAGACTAAGTTTACCCCATGTCATTTTTGTGATTGCATGAACAACAGTAAAGCTATTTTCAAACTAAACTAAAAAGTGTTCCAAGCCCTGGAAACTTAAAACTGCTTGTGTGACTCAATCTTATTCACATGCGCGCACAAAAAGAGTCTTTTTGGCCCCAAATGAACCATATGTCTTTTCAGGCTGATAAGTGGATTTGGGGGTGTTTCTTGGAAGATTATGTGCTGGATATTAATAGGCTTGGGCTAAGAAACTCTCATCTTAGTTCTGTACTGGCCTACACTGTAAAGATAACTGAGGCTTTGCTGTGCACATCCTTGCAATCCTACAAAAATCAGCATCACCCCATTGAACAAAAGCATCAAGGGTCTACATGACTCTCCAAGTTCACCCTGAAAGTCCATGTTGGACCAGGATGTGGAAGCCAAGTCTTCCCATTCATTGTCTCATGCCCCAGACAAAGATGTACTGGCCTTCATTGGTTAATAATGTAATTCCTAAATTCCTAAGACATACTGTGGTCTCCTTAGGTAGGTTATATTCCACATGATTTAATAATACCTAGTGCCCTATATCAGTGATTAGTACAGAATTATTAGAGGACTCCATAAAGGTGGCAGTGTTACCCTGTACTGCCATGGTAACATTCATACTCATATAATGAAGGTGACAAAGGTGACAACATTCAGACAACTTGACACAGCAGGTTGCTGGAATTGCTGGTCCTTTTAGAAAGTGTCTAGTCAGAGTAGACTTTTAAGGGAAAAAGACTTCTGTTTGTGCTGCTGCAGAGAATGTGGAGAAATAGAGTTCTGCTGTTGTCCAAGAGCTCAGAAAAAGCTGGAAATCAGAAACTCTTGAGCAGTTACACTGATTCTGTAACACCAGGTTCATGAGAATTTGTTTCCTTCAATCCATGTTTTCTGTGCTGTGATTTCTCCACTTGTCTAAGGTGGGAGTGTAATACAGTGAGTGGTCTCCTTCTCAATGTGCTGAAGAGAGGAAAGAGAAGATGTAGTGCTGAGAATCCACATGGGCTGTTTGCTCAGAACATCAGGGGAGCCAAAGTTCACAAAGATTTCTGCACTCATACATGTCTAAACTATCAGAGATGTAGGTAAAAAGGAGGTTTTGAATTCAAAGAAGCAGAAAAGTGGCAATGCCACAGAACCCATTTCTTCTGGGATTCTCATTGTAGGAAACCTGTGAAAAGTGTCCCCACTTCTTTAACTTGTGCTGACTGCTTGTGCCACCTCCCATATGAATTATAACATCAGCTGTGAGATCAAAAGTCCAGCCAGCCCAATTTTCTGTCTTAAATACTACAGGGATCCCAGGGAAAAGGATGAAAACACAGCAAGTTTATATTTATCTTTTGTATCTTCTGCAAGATGCTCCTTGAGCCAAAGGCGTAGGATATCAAGGGGGTTGCAGCTGATTCAACCTCTTCCCCTGATCTGAGCAGATTTGGATTAAGGTGGCATATACATCCCTGGTTCACTGGTGGAATTAATCCCTTGGGCATAAGACAGTGAGATTTTTTATAAATAATTAAAAAGTTTAGTCTCGTTCCTCAACTTCATTCTGTGGGCAGTTGTACAGCATGTAAAATTTGTGTACCTTATTTACACTGATAATCTCCAGGTGTTATTATGGTTCCATGAATCTATCTTTTATCTTGTCAAAATTATCAAAATAAATTAAATACAGAAGCCTTATGATACACTCAAATGAAGTCCATAGTCTTATCTTGTTCTTCATACACATGCAAGGATTGAGGAGGAAACGGGCTATCAATGTAGAAGCTGTTTTGGAAAAAAAAAAGGAGAAAATAAATGGAAACAACTTCTGTGGTTGAACTGATTCTCTTGTTTTCTGAGACACTGCCAAATCACATTTGAAGATACTCAGACTTTAAAACTGCCCTGGGGAGCTTGTTTAAGTCTACCAATCTTAGGTGACTAAGTATGGACATGAGTTCTTAAAGAGATGGTAAATATCCTCTTTTAGTTTGTATATCTACATATTCCTTCCAGCTAAAAGTTTGGTGAAAGACATAAAGGAAATGTGTACTTCTGTATTAATAATATCAAGCAGTGACCTAGGAAAAATCAGTGTATAAAGCCCATCTCATAGTGGATGTTTTTCTGTTGGTTTCCAATTATACTGGCTCAGGCATATATTGGAGTAATAACGAACTATAGTAGAAATAAATCAGAATATGTATATTCTACAATGTCTTGTTTACTCTCCATAAGACTGTTTAAAAAGAGTTCTCACATAGACACAATTATCTTTGAAATCTATCATGTTTAAACAGGTGAGTTTTGTTGCAGAAGAATATTAGAGTCCTTTGTGCACTGTGACTAGAAAAAATTATTTAAGAAATTTATTTCAAATGCTGGAAACATGGAAGATCCCTTAGCTGGGGCTGGTTTCAAGTCTCTTACTAGAACTTCCAAGATAGTCTCTGACTGGATGCAAATCGAGAAATAAAAATTTGTGGCATCACTTTATGTTTGTGGGGCAAAACATAGACAGGAATTTGATTTACCAATGTCACTGTAAATTTTGTTGTCTTCACACATCCTACAGTGTAATAATCTAAGGGTAAACCTCAGCTGGACTACACACCTGCTCCAAGAGCTGTGCTGATAGTTATAATCATTTGAACTGTCTTCAGCTCCTTGAGTAAATTCCTCTGAGCCATTTCAGGTTATTAAACTGATGTACCCAGTAGATATAGCCCTATATTTGTTTTCTGAACATCTTCAGATGTTGTGAAATACAGATGTTTTAATTTACTTCTGTTGTATTTCCATGTTCTCTCCACACAGGCCAGATTTAGCATATCCTATCTGTGATGGCTCAATCTCTTATTACTACAGAAATATCCAAACAGCACAAGGTTTTGTAGCCACCAGGCAGTGTGTTTAGAATCAGAGAAATAACTGAGAAACAATATAGAGAAATATAAGGAATGTGAGGAAAATCTATTTTTAGAAGCTAAAGTATATTTGTATTTAATTACACTGTGTTTCTATCTTGTGCAATACATATTGCCTCTAAACATGAAAAGAAACAAGCTGGAGTACATTTAAATGTGGTCATCTGGTGTGAATGTTTTAGGCAACTGAATTCTGCCATTATGATTACTTTCCATTCTCACATGGCATTTAATACTGGAGGAAGCAAAATAGTTCTGTGTGGTTGTAGTCTATCCAATATCAGTGTGTTACTGGGAAGTTAAAATCTCATCTAAACCAAAAATGTAAATCTGCCAGACCTCCCAAGAGTACTGACAGCTTCTTTTTCTCTCCCCGTGATTTAAAGTGTGGAAGAGATAACATCACTTCATTTGTATCTGGGAAATTATTCTTTCTGCTCATTCCTAAAAGGTTGTCCCTCTTTCAGCTTCTTCTTCAAAGAAGGATTGCTTTTCTGAATCCTCTTGGTTCCCTTTTGAGCTTTCCTTTCATAGCTGAATAAAAATTAAGATGTGCAGACACAGAAATTATGTAGGATCCTGTCATTTTACCTTATAAGGTCCTGTCATTTCATCTGTCTTTTTTAAAAAAAAAAAAAGTTTTCATCTAGTCACCTTTTGAATTCCATTTATGAGTGAGGAAATAAAAACATCCACAGGTTTGGGGCTTTACATTTTTTAGTAAATATCATATGCATCTCACTTTACCTAGATGATGTTATCCTGTTCAGCTTTATAGAGGTAAATTAAGAAAGGCTGGGAAGGAGAAAACAAAGCATGGCAATGAATGGATCACATCATAAAGCATGCTTAGAATGGGAAACTGGGTCTAACCAGGCTAGCAAGGCTTCTGAACCTTAAACTGGAGTCTGTGAGCAGAGGAAATGCAAAAACATTAGAGATCCTGCCCCAAGAAAGAAGAGAAATGAAGAACATCTCAAAGGAGCACCAGGAGCATGTTACAGTAAAATAGTTGGCATCTTCACAGAGGCTTTAGCACAGACACTGCATACTACCAAAGAATGCAAAGGAAGGTCTAGCTTAGCACATTCTGCATGCAAACTTGTGTTGGTTTGCTCTTTTGCTGTGTATCTTTTGGTGAATAAACAGGGTGAATAAATAAGGAAGAAGTTATTCCTCTGTCATTTTAATAGGCTTCCAGTCACAGAGTCCCTGCCCAGTGTGAGGCAGGTACAGGGAGCTCCACTGCAGGATAAATGAGCCATGTGGTAAAAGCCACAGAAAGTTCCTCCTGAAGCATTCCTACAGGATGTCCTGGGCAGAGACTGGAGGAGATCTCAGTCTTACATGGTGGCTGTGCTAATGTTATCCCTGTAAGAGCCAGCAAGGAGGCTTTTTCTTAAGAAAAAATGATAAAACTTCCCAGTAATATCTATTATTTCTCTGTAATTCTTTCAAGAAAATCTAAACCCGACTAAGGGCAGCCATAGCATTGAGGTGCCTGAATGAATTCTGTGAAGAGAGTCTTTAAGGTAATAGAAATAAAAAGACCAAGTTGCTCCCAAGAACCTGTGGTTGATTTTCTCAAGTATACAAGGCATAAAATGGCTCTGAGCACCCGGTGAATCATCACTGCTGCCAACTGGAAGAGCTGATGACTCAGCTGGGGCCTTGCCAATGTAATTGCTGTGTTTAATGCTGTGGCTCTGTGAGCCAGTGGGGTAAATTAATGTCTTCTGTGACAATGCCATTAAAGACTTATTATTTTCATAAATCACAGGAGGCAAAGGTCATGATCTCCTGGGAACTCTGATTTTGAGCCATTTTACTCAGTATTTCCATATTTAACTTTACCATTGGGTTACTACAGATATTTGCAAGGCCTCTCTTTCAGCTTCTGTTCTTCCCTTACCAATGATTTTTGAAAAAAATTTGGTTACTTATTTTTAAATATTTAATCCAGAGAATTATATTTTCTAATATATTTTCACCTGATCAGTATATATTAGGGAGCAAATATGACCTGGAGCAAAGATGTTTTACATACTAGGAATGTTTAACAGAAGGATACTACTGAGGACTCAGGGAACAGATTAGTAAATGCCATTGGTAAAAACTTAGAGGTCATGTCTAGATAAATACTCTGTGAAATCTGTGTTGGAGGAATATCACCTAAATTTGTCATAAGAGTAATTTATTCATTATGCACAGCATATAAGCAACTAACTTTCTATTACAATGGTGATTGTTGATCTTCAGAATACAAGCACTAGTTATTTGCTGAAGTTGGGGTAATTCAGAGGTAATTCTTGGGAGTTACTTCTACTTCAAGAAGTTGATCATTTCCTAGGCAGTTGTTCCGTGGTGACAGCACAAAACCTGAGTCTGGCTGGAGGACGTGTGATTTAAGATTACATTTCCTTATGCCATGGTATATGTTTGATGATTAATCCATCAGTAGAAAACATGTTTGATGGGTGAGTGCTACAATTCTGTTATGAGGTGAACTGTCATTTAACTGCATGTTCCCAGCAAAACACCCCACCACTGCTCAACAGAGCAGTGCTGACAAGAAGACAAAAAGCAGTTTGTTGGTGTAAGTCATTCACTTCACAGGACTGAAACATTTATGTCAGCAAAGGATTCTTATAATGGTGTAATTTGCATCTCCCTTAAGGGTGCAAATGTACTTTGGTTCTTTGAGCTCCAGCTGTTCTGTGCAGCCCAACATCACAGGAGGCAAGGCAAGGAGCTGGCTGGACCCTCTTCTTTTCCCTCTGACCTTAAGGGCAAGGACTTGTGTGTCTAAATCAGAGGAGCATGAGTATGACCCCCTCCTGTAATGAGGCGAGGGAAGCACAGCAGGAACACCTTTGGCAATCTGGGATCTGCTTGTAGGAACAAAATGCCATTTGAACCATTTAAAATACAGGAGACTGCATCCAAACCAGCTCTGTCCCCAGGGACTGACCAGGACAGTTTTAGCCCTTGTAAGAACAAAGCAAGCACAGGCCTTGCTGCAGGAGCTCAGTGCCCTTTCACAGAGTCCCTAACAAAGGAATGACTTTTTATTTATTTATTTTATGTCTTCAGCTAAGCTTTGATGAGGGGTTCCTCAGCTTTTCTGTAGAAGCTGCATTTCCTGTCTGAGTAGTATTTAAGATGAAGACTGACTCCTTCTCCTGTTTCCTTTCTACAGACCAAAAGGAGACCCTGACAAAGAATACAGCCTTTAATCTGGAGGCAAACACATGCCCTGTCTGTAGCCCTCATCTCTTCTACAATGACTAGTGTTGCTGCTTGCAGGTAACAGTTTTTATCTCATTTAATCCTTTATAGCTCCTTCCTTCACTTGTATTATGCCACAGAGGAATTAGACCCCTTTTATGCTGTGCTTCTGCTGGTGTATCATCATGGCATTGGGTATGAGTAAACACACATTTAAGCCAATAAATCAGCATTACTTCAACCTTGTTTTATTCAGCATGGCAATCTTACAGCACATTCAATCTTAAATGAAAAGGTGTTTCATTAGTACTTTTAGATACATAAGATCACATTAGTACTTTTAGATACATAAGATCAAATTTTGCACAAATATTCTTCTGTTTGTTAATTTATTGTTATATTATTTCTAATACTACTAGTGTTGATAATAGTAGTGGTATTATTCATTTGATGAGAATCTCAAGATGTAAATCACTAGAGAATTTTTCCACTAAGAAGCAAATTTGATGGTTATTGTAAATAGTGGGAAAAAATACTTGTAAGTGCAGAGGATCCTGGGATAAGCCTTTTTTGGTCATACTCATATTGACCAGCTGTGAAATAAGACATTCTCTAGCAGCATGATACCCCTGTGAGAGGCTTTATAGTCTGGTGAATAATCATTATCATCCTGTTTATTGGCCAAATGTTACATTGATAGCCTCTAGTTAGATAAGGACAGAGAAAAAAAACCCACTAATTTAATGTAGGTGGATCTCCCTTCCCCTCCTGCATGCTGACTAACATGGTGTTTGTGTGGCCATCAATTAGAAGACATTTTTTCCCTCATGGGCTTGTAGTGTTTCTTTTCTAGTGATTTTTTTTTCTTTGTCTTGAAGTTGTGAAAGCTGGCAATTTGTTTGTATTAGTATCTATGTGAATTATACATGTCAAATTATAACTTTGAAGTTACTTCGTATATTATTTGTATTTTTAAAAATATATGCTCCTTCACCTGTAACCTTAGTAAGTCACTGCTCATACACATTAAAGGCTTAATCCAACTCCATTCAATGGTACATTTGCCACTGATTCAGCAGTAGTTGGATCAGGGTCTTCATTTGGAGGACACAGATGACAAATGCCCTAGAAAGAGATGTTCTGAACAGGGGAATAATGCAGAAAAGATGAGTGGAAGGAGTGGCCAGTTGCTCTTAACACCTCAGTAAGAACAACTGGCACAATTTCCATGAGCACCGTGGCAGGTGCATTGGGCAGCTCCAGGACTGGCATTATTTCTGCATATTCCTAAATTATTCTTTTTGACAAGTCACTGTAGGTTACTCTGACTGTCTTCATTCATGGAAACAGATGTTTCTTTGTGTCCCTGTTTATGAGAGGTTGCCCATGGAGTTCAGGTCTGTGCCAGCAAGGGCTAAAAGCAGCAGTATTGTTTCGTTTTGCTGTTGCTCTGTGGAATACTCTTCCCTTCGTCCTCTGTCCCAGTCCACAGAGTGCAAACTGAGCAAATGTGTTGTCACTTGAGCAGCTGCTTCTGTTCAGATTCACCTGCTGGTTAGGAGATGAAATTCCAAATGTTCTATTCCTTTCTAATAACCCACAGATTCCTGATGCTCCTGCTCTCTTCCATGTTTTTGGTTGCCTTTTTCCCAGCTATTTTATTCTACCTTCTAGAGCTTACCTGTGGGGAGGGGAGGCTTTAGTCAGGCAGGACAAAATTACCTGAGAAACTCCAGTGGAAAAATAATACATTATAACTATGAAGCAATATTATTCATGGGGAGTTGGTGGAAAGTACTTCTTGGCATTCATACTTCTTCATGAATCACACTTACATAAAAATTATTTTTGTGAAGTATGTATTGTACAAATAAATCTTTATTTCAAATGTCACTTTTTTGTTTGGTTGGGTTGGGTTTGGGTTTGTTTGTTTGTTTTTGCTTTTTGTTTATTTTCTCTTCGAAGGACTTGTCCAATTGAAGGGATCCATTTTAAAGAAAAGTTGTAATTAAATTTGGGGCCAATATGTGTCTATTCTTTTGTTTACATATATTTGAAAGCACATTGAAACTAACAAAAAAACTGGATTGTACCACTAAAAACAGTGATCCATGTAAAATCATGGCCTGTTGATGAAGAATAAAATTAAAATCTAGCAGAAGTGTAGATCAGCATCCTGAAAAATCCCACAGAGGAGAGAGGGAGGTCCAGTGTTAACCACAGGAAAAGAAAATGCTGTACAATCTGTAATGGATTAAACAATAAAAATGGATAGATACCTAGAGAAGTTATGACAAATATTTAAAAAGTATAATAGAATAGGTACTTTTTGAAAGCATACTTTCTTTTAATTGTCTCTTAGAATTCTGTTGCAGGGTTGGTATAAATTCTTAGCACTAAAGAATGCTTTAGAGTGGATGTTTTCTTCTTAAATTTCATTTGACTCACAGGTTGCTACACATGCATACCTTGTTGTGTAAAACTGAAAGCAGAAGATCATCTATTTTGGATAGAAATTACAGACTTGCAAATCATTACAGAGCTGCTTAACACAAGTCATGCAACTAGTCTGAGTTCAGCAGAACTGTCTATAATAGGTGGTAAGTTAAATATGTGCAAAAGTTTGTGCTATATCAGCACCTGAGATTTTTAAGCCACCTGCAGAGAGCCAGGTAGTTTTACAAAGAGATCAGTAAAATCAGTCCCGTGAACACAGCTGTAAACCTGGGTGGTTTGCTGTATGTCATATCACAATACCTTTGATTAACCACAGGGGACCCCTGGTGGTCTAGTGGTTAAGATGCGGC
>JAWWLV010000011.1:24828946-24937155 GCA_035041135.1 Platyrinchus mystaceus | reverse complement strand
AAAAATCCATTGCGCAGGCTTGAAAGGTAAAAAGACCTTTCCCAGATCTTCGTTCGCGAAGACTGGCCACGTTTTTGATTAACCACAAATCTCTGCAATAACACTTCTGCTCTCCCAAATCCTGGTTTCACCCAAAACATATGACCCATTTCACCAGAACAATTTCTGAACTGTTCATTTTCTTTCTAATCGTTCCATCCACCACCCTAGTTCAGTGTACTAGGACACAGAGCTTATAGGAGTGACAGATGTGAAGTTTTCTTTGAAAGGAAGTTGTGTTCATTTTTTATACATTCAGAGAGGTGAGGATATTATTATTTCTTTAATAAATAACAGTTACATCAAAAATACACCTGACTTCTGTTACTGATTCCTCATGTTCATGGTAACAGCATCATGAGGCCTCACTTACTGGCTATTGATGCAAGTCCTGAGGGACACTGGTGGAAAATGGAGCATGAAAAGTGGATTGTTCTCTATTCCAATATACTGTTGGTCGTTCTAGAACATTTTTGGTTGTTTTCTCTGTGCATGTGATATAGAAAATGGAAGCATGAAATGAAAATACTCTGTTTGGAAAAGCTGAAGATTCTATTTGATAAACAGAACTAAAGTATTTATAAGACTTGAACATTTCCTTTTTGGGTCGATGCCTTGTCATTTTCTTCCCTTGGGCTAAAATCTCAGCATATTTTTGGGCATTCAAATTATGGCCTGAACTCACGAAGAATGAGAGGATGAGTCTGATAGTGTGGGCATTCTGTTTGCTCTGTCTACCTGCCTTGTCCCACTCACATCCTTGACTTTTGTATGCTGGTTCTTCCAGTGGAAGACCAACACACATCAGGTGTTTTGCTCCCTCCCAGTCATCTACAGGAGACTGAGATTAGTCCCTCAAAAATTGTTGAGGTTCAGATGTCAGCCCTAATTTCCAGATTTGATAATGTCGTGAAAGCAAAAAGTCAAACTTGGATTGCCATCCTCCATCCCCCTCCACCCTGTCCTCTTCACACTTGTCCAAAACTTTTGGTGATGGCCATATCGAGATTAGGGCATTGCAGGAAGAAAGACAGAACCTATGCCAGTTACTAAAGACCTTTTATTCCCTGGGGATTTTTGGCTGCATAACACACCATGAAAAGGAGACAGGGCTTCAAATACCAAGGCAGGTCAGAGCAAGGCAGTGTTGTGTCCCCTGTTCTCTACACTAGCACAGTACTGTGGACTCCTGCTCCCTTCTGTGGTGAGGTTAATCCCCTACTCCTACAGGAGCAGGAATTCAAAAAGGCCCATACCTGTAGGTGCAATTTTATTTCAGAACAGGATATAATGTAGTAGCTGAACCATTAGAGGAGAGCTACATAGGACATTTATTAATGAATTCAAAGTAAATATCTCCTTCTCTGAAGCCTAAAAATAGCAGTGAGATCCTCGACTGGTGAGCATTGGCAATAGGTCCTTAGAAACAGTGGGAGCTGAGCACAGCTAGTCTGAGTCCCATGATCTGAGTCTGTAGCTGTGGTATGATTCTAAACTTTGCAGTGAGCAGACTGCAGTGAGATGGCCTTATTACAGGCATTTTATCTTGATGAAACTAAATTGGTACTTACTGAATGTAAACATGTGCATAATATGAACAGCACACAATTTATATAATTAAAGATTGGTACAGGACACTACTTAGAAAGTTACATTATTTTTAATTATGCTCTTACTGTAGTCAAATTGAACTGATCAGTTTCTCAGAATTTACAAGTCAGTTTCCCAAAATTTACAGACACACACAGATATTTGTTGTCATTTATAGATATTAAATTATGAACATTATATTACAAACAAATCATCTTACCCATGTGAGCTTTATTTCATTAGCTTCCCTCAGTTAGAAACTCTTTTACAGTCATATTCTGGGGCAGATGAAGTGTCCATCCTTCCTGCCTGCTTTCCAGGCCATCTGTCAGTTGTGATCAGACGTGCCGCACGCCATGCAGCACAAAACTCGACCTGATGCCTCCTAACCGGGAAAGCAGGAGGCAGGAAGTTCCAGCTGAGGTTCACAGTTCCAAAGTCCACAACCTTCTAATATTTTCAAGGTTTCATGTGTTTTACACAGGTCAACACATGGTCTGCTTCTCCTGCAAGTTCACTGACAGTTTAGTAACATCGCAAGCTCCAGAGTTAGGAGAGAGAGAAAAGTACATTTATGTAAAATAACTATTCTAATTGTAATTTTTATAGCATGGACATTTTAGTAGAATCTCGCTAAGGATCAGATTCTCAGCTGTGAGAAATACACAGGGTTCCCTTCGAGTCACTGAAACAGTTAATTTACATCAGGTGAGGATCTGACCTAAATTTGTTTCAACTCTGATGTACCAGTGCATGAGCTGTATTACTCTCACATATGGAATCCTATCAGTGCTGTATCATAGATGTAATTAAAAACCTGCCATAACAAATGTGCACTATGCCCTACCAAGCTCTTGTGCTGACAAACTGCCAGAGGGGAAGAGTTTGATCTTTTACTCAATGTGGCTTGCCTCTGGTCCTAGAGGTTTTATCAAAGGACTTGAGAGAAGCAAGCCATGATGGAGCAGTAGGGAGAGGCAGCTTCAAGTAATCGGCTGCCAGGCTATCCGGCCTTCCCGCTACAACTTGCACACTGCTATAGCACCAAGCAAGAGATAGGCAGAGCAAAACACTGAGCACAGTTTGTTTTATGGTGATAGCAGCTCCTTTCTACTAAGAATGTGAGTAGCAGAGTTCTGCACCAGCTGGTACTTCTGGGTGGTCTTCAAGGCAAACTTCAAATACTGGTCTGTGCAGTAAAACAGCATGGAAGTGTCAGAGACATAAGTAACTCTGGGAAGGTCCTTATCAGCAGACAAGCCTCCATTTTTTGACCAGCTACGCACTGAGAAGGAGCATAACAAGCCACCATTCCTGCCTAAAAATCCTAAGGCAAGGATGCATATAAAAAAACCCCAGTATGCAGAGTGTTTCTTTGAATAAATGAATTCTCAACCTGAGAGCCGAATAATAATGATCAAATGCTAATAAGTATCTTCATCTACTTCCCAAATGTATTAATCTCCCACACAAAAACATAGCTGATAAAAGCATGCTGGACTTGAGTGGTGGCGGGCCAGAGAATGATCACAGGAATTGTTTATATATATGAAACCTCCAATTCATTTATTCAGTTCTTTTTTGTATGTATTCCTATAAAAGTTTTCAGTATATGTCTCTTAATATCACCACTCAAAATAAATTCCTATATGACCATTATTCATATTGTTTAATAAACAAAGCTGAAACCAACCTAATCAGAATATGTATAAAATAACCCTTGATGTTAACATGCAGAACATCACTATTCCCAAATGGCTACTTTAACAAAATTGTAAGAATTATTTTGCCTAAGGACTATATCCAGAGTTCCCAGAAATCAATGGGAATATTTTTAGGATTGACATCAGACCATAAATGAGCAGCATATTTTATAAAACGTATCAGTTATTTACAGCCGGCAGAAACCTTTTCTTTTGTGGCATGGAACTAATGTATTGTTTCAAAAGCACACGGAAGAAGATGGATGCTTCTTTGTTTAGAAAATTTTGTAAAGCTTCAAATCAGTGGTGAAGTTTTCTACTCATTTTACTTGTGAGTAGAATCATTAGAAAACTTCACTGCTTTAAATAGTCACAAGATCAAATATTGTATTGGGAATGGATATCTGAAGTGATACTAAAGACAAAATGCTTTCATTCAAAGAAGGTATGTGAAATCTGAAATTGTTAGCACTTCTTTTGCTGCTTCAATTTGAAAGTAAATGTTATTTTCAATAATCCTGCATTAATTTTAATAACACTATTTTTTTCATAATGGAAGAACTTAAAAAGTATCCAGATATCTTTCTGGACTAGAGGCTAAGACAGAAAAAAAAAAATTACCTGAGAATGTTACAACTCAAAGACCTAAATATATCTATGACATATTCCAGCTGTATACAAACTGCACTTAATCCTGTATGGAGAACTTGGCATTCAAACCAACAGCCCTAATAAACAGAACTACATGTTTTCATTTGCTGTTAGTGCCCTTCACTTTTGTCTGCTGAGGGAAAGGTTCATTTGAAGACAAAGCTTTTGCTGGATAGAATAGCAGAACACACTCTGTCAGTGTTATCAGTGTCTTTCAATGTGGAACATATTTAACTTGACACAGGAGCAAAAAGAAAAATAGAAATAGGACTTGTGAACTGAAGTAAAAATGTGTTGAGCTTTATTATATCTCTTGGGAACAGAGAAGTAGAGGAGAGGCGGTGGCACCTTCAGTATCCCACACCGTGCAGGAAAAAATACCTTTGTTAAAATACACTGATGGAAAGCCTGGGTTTTCAAGGGAACCAGAGCTCACATCCAGACCCTGAACACAGCAGAACCCAACAACAGCCATTACCAGCAGCGTGGCTGGCAGGAGACAGCAAAACTCCAACTTTCCTCTGAGACCCACACTACTCTAATTCCTCAGAGGCACCACAGCAGCCTCCCAAACTTCTGTGATATTTCTAACACTTTTTGTGTTCAAACCTACTCCCTGAAGAAATCATGTCTTTTTTATTTGGACACTGATCGCAAAAGCAGCTCCTGGGGCTCAGAAATGTAGATTTCTGAAGAGCACCAAGAAGCAGCAAGAGCAAAGCTGCTGCAGGAGGCAGGATAATCCAGGAGTCCTAGGTGAGCACAGGACTGGCAGTGCCCTCACTGGCTAAAGCACAGCCCGTGGCAGCTGAGCAGGGTCTAAGAACAGAGCTCATGACAGCCCCGGGCAGAAGGATGTGGTGAACCAGGTCCAGTGTCCTGGCAGCAGAGTACAGGGGCAGAAAACCTGTGACACCAGCTACGGTTTAGGTCCAAGGTCCTTCCAAGAGACAAGGCTCCAACACAGATCCCAGAGCAGTACAGGGGGTAAAGCAAAACAAGGAGTGCAGTAGACACAACTGCAACAAAGACCAGAACAAACCCGACCCTCTCAGCCCGAGTTTAAAGAAAGTCCTCCAGGAGTGGGAGGGGCACGAGCTGAAGCAGGTGAGGGCAATTAGGGCCAATTAGTGCAGTCGCAGCCCCAACCACGGCTAATAAAAGGTGTGTCTTGGCTTAGGAACGGGTCTAGTTCCCAGTGTGGCTACCTGGGAGCAAAGAGGATTTTGGTTAATAATAATTGCTTAGCTTACAATGAGTTTACGAAAGGTCTAGGGTGAAGTTCTAATTTTTGCAGCTAGTCCTGTTTATGTATCAGAATATGTATTCTTTGTTAAATTGCAAAAAACTAGAAATAACATTATTCTAGTAATTCATTATTCATTCATAATTCTCATAACATGGAAACAATGACAATAAGCATTCAAGATTGCTTTCCAGGTACGTAATTTTGTTATTTTATTTATACCTTTAGTACACTAGCAAAATTCTATTTGGTCATAACATTTGTTTTGAAAAAGAAAAACATATTATTTTGCAGGTAATATGGGAGATTTGCTTCTTTCACTATAAACTGAGGTCCTAGATTTTGGAATAAGTGAAACAAAAGAGGCTGTCATGTCATTGCATATGTGTAAAGCAGGCAGTTGTTACTTATTATGATGTCAAAAAAACAAAAGTCAGAGAAGAGTCTTAAACTCAGAGTCCTAAAGAAACATGAAAATTATTTTATAACAACTTAAAATGGTCATCATAATATTTCTAGCAAAGAAGTCTACACTTCAGTTTGACACCAACGCTTCTGCCACTACACAAAGTTAAAATGAAAGGCTAAAGAAACTTGTCAAACCAATGGTAAATAGATTTAAATTCTATAAGTGCAATATGAAAGAGCTGCTGTTCTTTCCAGCTCCTTCTCTATTAAGCCACAGGAGCAGGAAGGGAACTGGTGATTGTAGGCCCAGTCAAGGGAGGAAAGGCAGCAAGAACCCAAGAGCTGGTTTTGAGTGTTGCAGTAAGTGACTTCTAATTTAGCACACCGTAAAATGTATTAATTCAGTTGACAAGATTTTAAGAGCAATAGCTTAATGAAATAAGTGTCTGTTCTTATATGTGTTTTTTACCTGTTTTTAAGGCAAGAAGGTATTTGAATGAATCTCTGAGGCTTCTTATTGGCATGGGGTTCTCTCCTCCACATCTAGGAACCATCTGTGTCCAGAGGGCTAAACCTCTTTCCCAAACAGTTCCTTCACACAATGTAAACCTGCTGCTGCTTTTATAATGCTGAATTCCTGACCCTGAATGTGCTGTACGAAGGGACAGACAGACATAAGCAAAAATGTGGTCTGAGAGATGCTGAACAGTTTGTGATCTCCCATAGTCGCAGATACAACTTCACCAACAGCCTCAAGGTTCTGGGTGTCTGTCTGTATTTTCTAAGGGAAGGGCAATTAAAATAAAGGAAGAAAAGCTGTTTGGGTTGGGTACCCTGCCAGTGAGGTCCATGGTTTGCTTGGCCCCTTTCTGTAACAGCCGAACAAGGGGTTCTAACACAGTACTATCAACTGCTGAATTCATGTTAAGCCTGTGATTTATTTTAACTTTTTTTTTCTTTTTAAAGTGGAGCTTACTGGCCCTACATTAATATAGAATTAATAATTCCATATTAATATAGAATATATTAATGTAGAATTAATATGGAATTAGTAATCTTAGTACTAACAACTTCATGATGAAAAACAAAAGCTTCAAGTAGTGGAAAATTGCGTCTTAAGAAATAAGAAAAGCCATTTCCTCACAAATGTATCATGACATTTTTAAGAGTGAAGGTTATCGAGGCTAGATTGGTTTCTTCAGTCCTGGGGATGAACAGTGTGTGAGTACTATTACAGAAGCTTGTGTTTCTGAAACCACATGATCCATTTTTATCTGTTTATGTAGGTATGGTCTGACCTTATGAAATTCCAATTGCAACCATGGGAATAATATTTAGATTGGTCCTTTGTTATTGAGATTTTTTTTTTATCTGAAATTATGTGCAGCATAAAGATTACATGTCTGATTAGTGAAAATCACACTGTTTAGGACTGCATTCAATGTTTGCTTTTATTTCTAAAAGCACAAATAATAAAACAATTATTATAGAATTATTATAACAATTTTTATATAAATATGATAATTTCATATACATTCTGCTCATATTTATTTATAAGATTCGTATGACTGCTGTTTCATACTTAGTCCTATACTAATATTTCAGGGGGAAAGTTACAAGCAGTTAAACAGTAGATTAATTTTAAGTGCAAAATATTCTTCCTGAGGCCATGTTTGATTTCATTAAAATAAAAATTAGGGACAGGACTGTGTGCTGTCTTAAAATCTAAATTTCCTGAGCTTGATTAAAATAAAGTATCTCCCACTGATATTTTAAAGATTTGAAGTAAAGAACAGCATTCATATTTCTGTGGTATAAAGCCACCCCTCTCCAGATGATAGAACCTGCAAATCTTTTATGTTTGTGTAGTTTTGTTGTATTTAATGAACGAGGCTGTGTGTGAGCTGCACGTTAATCAGGCACAGCACTAATGGGAACGGCTCTCCCTGGATTTCTGTCCTCGCTGACATGTCCTGCAGTTCTGGTCCCCTGCGAGGCACTGCAGTTACGTTCCTTTTAGGTGCTTTGAAAATCGCTTTGCAAGTTGCCTTTCAACAAAAGATAGTATTTGTTAACATGTTGTGTTTGCAAATAGCGTTTAAGCGTTTTTATCATTTACTCAGAAAGCTGTAAATAGCACTTAGTGGAATCTGCAACTTGGGACATGAAAAGTGACAAAATTTAATGGAAACATTTTAGTCTTTCTCAATCTGTTTCATATCAGAGGCTCAGCAATTTGCACGGTTGAGATGTAAAAAGCAAACAGAAAAAAGCCCTAAACTTTGTTCTTACTTGATTATCAAATAAAAGCAGTTGTCGTTTGAATGTTTTCAGGCGTGCTTGTGAGCAGCACGTTTTGTGCGTGGCTACAGTGCTGAGGGAGCAAACTGGGTCTTACTTCAGGTGCTGTTTGCTGCGAGAAGGTGAAGGGATTTACTAACTGTGTTTTACTGTGCTGATGTCTGGAAGTGATGTAAGCACAGAGTAACAATTAGCAGTGGCCAGAGAAGTGTTGACCCAATTCCTAGAAGAGAGGATTTACTCTCAGTGCTGATCTGTCAGTAAACAATGCTAAACTTTACCAAGAAACAAGTTTTTAGTCTGTAAGTCCTTTTGTTCATGAATGTGGCTGAATTTTATTTTCCATATGGCCCAGGTCCTGGGAGCTTTATGCTTATGCCTACTGATAAAGGCCAGGTGATCACGTTTTGGGAGCTGTCTGTCACTTCTTCAGAAATGGGATGTGGCTGTAAGTGGAGAGAAAAACAGAGAAACAAAAGGGGTGGGCAGGGGAGCAGAATTCCTCTCATTCCCAGCCTCTTTTCCTGTTCAAGCTCAGCAACACCTGGATGTTCCCTCAGTAATGGCTGCTCTGGGGATTCCATGGAGGCTGCAGTGGGAAGCAGGAGTTTCTTTCATCTTGAGAGTGCTTGGTGAATGTGCTGCAGCCTTTCCATTGCTTTCTGAGATGTTTGTGGTAATCATAGAATCATAGAATTAACTGGGTTGGAAGAGACCTCCAACATCATCAAGTCCAACCCCACTGTGATTAATTAATTGAGCTGTTGTGCCAGCAAGTGCTGTTTGCTGGGCTTTGTCCGGGAACCTTCCTCTAAAATGATACATTCTCCTTCTCAGGAAAGGATGTTCATACAATGTGTGTAGTTACTGGCTATATGGTGGTATTAGTCTGGTGCTTGTAGTAATTTCAAGTCACATTTCTCACAGCTTGCTAAATGCATTGGCTTATTTTTGTACCATGTGAGTCCCTATCTTGCAGTTTCTGCTTAATTGAGATGAATTGTGTAGGACAAGAAGGCACCTTGTGCTCTTTGTCTTAACATGTGCATCTAAAACTTAAACCTGGAATGTTTCCTTACAGAGCACAGACCTCTGGGCTCATAGAAACTTTTGGCTGCTCTTATCAGAATTGACTTTAGTGACATCTGTTTCCTCCTGGAGAAAAAAAAAACCAAAACAAACAGTCATTCTTAAATACAGAAGTAAGATGTCAGAAGGCATTTAACAAAATGCAACTTCAGTGTTGATTAGAATATAAATTTTATTTAGGTCTTAGTGGTCAGTGAATCCATGTTTCAGCAAAGGAAACTTTGCTGGAGCAAATTGGGTCAAAACTATTGTACCGGTTTGAAGACGAAGTAAATGAAATGGAAGTAAATGTAATGAAGTTTAGCTGGTACTTGGCTTTTTCGGTGTCAGTCCAGCGAACAGGTGGCTATTTACAACGGTATTTACTAAAGAGGTACTTAGGATAATATTTACTAACTAAGAGCAGAGGAGAGAGAAAGCAACCAAATGTTTTGGTTACTCCGGAATTCATCTCTTGTCAGCATGGGAGGGCAGTGGGCTCGGGGAGAGCAGTGAGGCTGCAGTTTGTTTTATTTGCCTTACTCACTTTCCTTCTTCAGCTCCTCCCAGAGAATAAGTGGTGTCTGTTACACTGATTGTAGGGAGTAGATCCTTTGCTAATCAGCTGTAGTGGAAAGCAGATGATCATGTCTAGTCGATAAATTCCCACTAAATCTTCACTGAGGTCTGAATTCATTGCATACTATTTACATATTACAACGATTCCTTGGAAGTTTATTGCGAGTCGTTTTCCTATTCAAGGTGGCTTCTCTAAAAATTTCCAGGTGTTGCAGAAGTATTGGAAGTACTTATCAATGTTCTATGAAAAGCACCTTAAGGATCTGAATTTTCCCAAGCTTTAGGTATTGTCCTATGATTTTGTAATGCTTCTTGAGTGATTCAGCTGAATTTGTATCTCTCTCTGCTTGTGAAAATAACTTTGAAACAATGGCTCGCTTCAGTTCAGTGGGAGAAGTGATTGATGGATTGTACATCTTGCAGAGTACCAGATACTGATCATTCTCCTTAATTCTGTCTAGTTTTGAAAGCACACTTAAATATTTTCCTATTTTAAGGTTTCCATTATTTTTTCTTCCTTGATAAATAGGAATAATAGATTCCAGATATCTTAATATTTCAGATTTCATGTTTACTAATTTCAATCTTGAAAAAAAATTTTATTTTAATGTTAACTCTTCAATATTGCACCCATCTCTAGAAACCTCAGTGTTTCTATACCATGCCTGACAAATGCTGATAAGTTTAACTTTCAACTTGAAAAGTTTAGGAGTTTATTAGGCACTGCTACATTCAGCAGAGCCCTTCCACTGCTTTCCTTAGGAACTGAGTCAAGTCCATAGTTTGTGTTTCCACTTCCTCTGAACCTAAAGGACTTTCAAATCTTGGTCATATATGGGACCGAACTGATTATTTTGGAAGTTTACGTTATTTGAAAGTTTACAACTTTATAGGCTGTTGTATTGCTTACAGTTAACTTTATTCCCATGATAAGAAAGGTGAAAATTTTCATAAATATATGGTGAATACACAAGTTAAAATTTTACATATAATTAGGAGTTCAACCTGTAACTGTGACCAATTAAAAAGGAAGGTAATTTGACTAAAGGCCTATAGGTTGAGGGTACCGTACAGATGTACTCAGAATAGATCTCTGGAAAAGCTTGAAGAGTTGTCTAACACTGGAGCAGGGTAGGAATGTTTTGCTCTCAATTAGTCCATGTAATTGGCTGCTGTCAGAGGAATACTGTAAAACAGACTTGCAATGTGACACCCGTGAATGAGGAGATCTACCTTCAGTCTTAGACACTAATTGAGGTCAAATAATGTAAGTGGGAAGCTCACTGTGGACCTAAGAGTCAATTAGATATCCTAATGCAGATCCTACCTGCATTTTATTATAAAAATTATATAAACTTATCAGGCTAGATCAGAGATTCCCTGGAAAAAAATAAATGAGGTATAATAGCCTCTTTTTTAAGGGAAGCTATTTGGTGAATACAAAACCAAAAAGAGTCTGGTTTACAAAACCTGTGTGCAAACTGCTGGTTGCCCAGTTATTCTTGGCATGGGCTTGATTTCAGTTAAGTATTTACAGAAAACAAAGGAACAAAAAGCTCTGTGTGGAATGAAGATGTGCAGTTTTGAATGTGGCTACATGTTGTCCAATACACATATGGAGCAATGTGATGGTATTTTTAAGATGATGCCTAAGTAATCAAGTGCAGCGTGAAATATTGTGATCTGCATTTGGCAGCTAATTCAACACTTTGCAAGCCTGATTAGAAAAGGAACAGGCTTATGCATGTAAGTAGTTATAAAATAAACATTGTAAACTACTGGTGTACATAACTTTAGTTTGAATAGGAACAAAGTAAAATCCACTGTACATTTAAAAAGTTTATTATCTTACATAGTTGCCATGTCTTTAATTTCATATTTGTACTGGAATGGTAACAATATAAATTTCTGCAGTGCTTGTTGCAGGAACAGGATCCTTCCAAAGGTTTCAAGATTGGCATTTCATTCTGTTAAAGTCTGAATTAACACACCACTGACATCAGAAGGGCAAAACTAGTTTGGAAGCAGACTCCTTAGAAGACTAGGATAAAAATGAGAGACTACTAGCAAATCTGAAACATGCTGTTAGGTTTTGGACCTTTCAAAGACAAGTATTTTGAGATAAATGTGCAATAAAGCCTGTGTTTAATCTACGAAGAGGAGCAGTATTCTACTGGTAAAAAGCAGAAGGAAAATAAATTGCATCATCTATAACCTTTGCAGTCATAGGCTCAGTGAACAGAACATCAAAACCAAATGTAAGGAAAACAAGCCTCTGTATTCAATTTACCTAGTGATATCCGGCCTTACAAGAAGATTTAAGTACATTCATTCTTTTAGCTACAGTGTGAAAAAAATCAGTACTGAGCTCAGTCTTCAATGGGTGAATATATCTAGGGGAAAAATTGCTTGAAGCTAGATCCAAGGTCTGTCAAAGTGACTGGAAATAGTTCCAGAGGCTCCAGGGACTGAAGAGGAGGCTCTTAAACATGTAAATGAAAGTTTGATTGCTTTGGGTGAGCAGTATTTCGGTTAATCATCCAGCAAAATAGATCTGATTATTTGGAACAGCAAATAGCCATTTGGTTTCTGACAGAACGCATGTTTAAGCATATCAAATGTGTTTGGAGTTAGTGAAGGAAGAATCTCAAGATGTTTGGGTTTGGTTTGGATACGCATCCAAAGTCTGCGTGCTTTGTTAAAGCTCTTTATCTGCACCCAGGGCTTGTTGAGCAATGAACCCTTTTGCATGGCTCTTCCAGCCACAGAGAGACAAGAGTGCCAGAGCAGCCAGGCTGTTGGTAAAGGGAATGAAAATTTCCTGGGCAGCAGCAGAGGGTTTTTTGAAAAGCAAGTGCCTTTAAAACCAGCTCAGCTTCCCAAAGTGCTTGTGTGAAGATGGTTTGACACAAACTCTCTGCTTCCTCGTAGGAGGCTGTCTGAGGCCACTGTCCACCTCTGAGATGTTGTCCTCCTCTCCTGCTGCAGACACAGCCCTCCAGTGCCCTGAAGGTCTGCTGGGGCTTTGGTGGCAACACCAACGTTTCTGTTGTGGTATAACATGAAAATGTTACAGGTGTCTTTCTTCACAGTTTCCCTTCATGTGTGTGTATGGGCATGGGGATATGAAAGGGGGATGGTGGGAATTAAATCTGGAATTTACCTTCCAGCCCTGCCCAGATCAGGGTCTCCCCTAGTGCTGGTCTGGTGGCTTCATTTGCTCTCCCTGCTGGGTGCTTGAGAACATGAGGAGTGCTGATGTCCTTCCCATACTGAAATTAGGAAGCTGTAGTTGTATGTCCAGGAGAATCTGACTATGGTTGGGCCTGGTGAAAACTAGGAGGTATGAAAGAGTCGTAGGGAGACAGAACTCTCCATGTTATGCCTGCTTTCTTTCTGTTGGAAAAAAATCCTTTCTGCAGGAGGAATACAAAATAAGGAGAGTGAATCCTTCACTGTACTGCACTTGCATAGCTGGAATTGTGCTTTATACTGCTGCCAGTGCAAAATACCAGTGACAGTCTGCTCATGAGACAGCCTGCCTCATAGGATATGGTACCTCATGGAGTTTATGTTGACAAAATATCTGAATTCCCATTTTTCATTGAGATGAAACTGATCCAATGGAGCAACTGATATCCCTTAACTTAGAGATTGTGGCTGAAGTTATGACTGTGTGCACTCTTACTACATTTGTCACTTTGAGTCTGACAATTTATGGAGCTCTGTCATTGCAATGACAGAATCTGTACCTAATTTATTGAAGTTTTGCTCTTCTGAGAATTCCGTTCTTAAACAGAAACCACCCAAATAAATTTTATATTGAATTAGAGTATAAGTAGTATATGTATCTAAGGACCACGGATTAACCTGAGGGTATTAAATGAAAAATCAGTTTCTTGATTGCTTTTGAAAAGGACCATAAAAAGTACCATTTTGAAGACAGCTGTCATCTCTTGTTGGCCTCTGTGTGTGTGTTTTTTTGTTTGTTTAAGGAGAGGAGTGGAAATCGTCTTTGGCAAGGTTTTCTCATCCAAGAATCTCTGATTATGACTGTTGTGCTTCAGCTATCCTGGTGCCTGGTTCTGTGCCAGGATTTATCAGGATGGAGGATGTTCTCAGTGGTGGTGTGCTTTTTGCCACTAGCAATGGTTTTTCCTAATAGGGCAAGTTTATAAGGCTCATTACCAAGAAGAGAATAATGGGAAAGGAATTTTCAGTGTGATGCTTTTTTGTTGTTTGTTTGTTTGTTTTTCTTTTTTAAAAAAGCAGACAGAGACAAAGGATGGAGTTAATATAAAATCTTGCTCTCCAGTTAGCCTAAAAGATGACCTGCAGGTTTTGGAATTACGGTATGTTCAAAGATATGTCACTGAAATAATGTAATGCCACAGACATTAGGCCATAATGACCTAAAAAAGTATGTGTTTAGTAGTTTGCAGCTGGAGTCAAGGAAGGAGCAAAACCATTTGAAGTGAGCCAGACCCACACATTCTGAAAATCATTATTACATTTAGAGCACTGGAGAGGGAAAATATTCCTACGAACAGTTTGCCTTTGGTTTAGATTAAATGTCACATTAGTGGCTTGCAAGGGTGCAAGGAGAGCTTTCACAGAGGATTTGGGATTTTTTTGTGTAGCTATCAACTGTGATCTGAAAGATCATGACTGTGGTCCCCATGAACGGTGGTCTGAAATTTTAGGGGCTTTTGTTTGTTTGTTTGTTTGTTTGTTTGTTTTTAGCAAAGAGAAAGGACTTACAAGAAGTGGGAATTGATATGGGCCACCCAGAATAGATGAAGGGTCTTCTGAGTGTCTTGAAATACTTTCTGATGATCAGAAGGTCCAAATGAGCATAACTCTGTGCTCAGTAGTTTACTGAATTAGAGATTAATTTATTGTACCTTAAATTTCAAAGGTCTAATAAGGCCTAATATTGCCAGTCTTGCCTGTGTACCCACCAGTCTATGCAGTCCTCCCAGTGCAAACAGCAGCATGAAGGGATGAAGTCTCTGGTGGTGGTGCTTTCCTAGTGACTGCCTTAACAGTGGGCAAAGGCAGGCACTTCAGATGTAGTAATTGCCAATCCTGTGCTCTGACAGACAGATCATTTTCCTGAGGTGTACCTTATTTGGTGCCTGATTCACCAGTGCTTGGCGTGATACATCTGGGATTTAACATCAGAGCTTTCTTCTACTGTTATTTTATCTCCATATGTTATCTTAATGGTCCTCAAAGCAGTTTTGATTGTGTACCTACAATCTGGATGAATTGCTATTTATTCATCTCCTCGTGTCTTTCTGTACTTGATTGTAAAGGAAATCAATAATCCAATGCTCTTGCTTTCCTTGGGTGAGTTAGTAACCCCCGAATGACAAACTTCAGGTGTTTTAAAGCACCTCCTATTACCCTGCTTCACCTGTGAGCACAATTTCAGTTTGAAGCTTTTCCTGAAGAGGGGTCTGCATTTTCCAGAGCCTCTTCATTTGTTCCAGGGCCATTGGTTCAGATAAGGGATCACCTATTCCTACAAATCTGGTCCATTTTACTGTATAAAATCCAACTTATTAGCAGTTATTCCAAAAGTGAAGGTGGTATGGAGCACTAAGTAAAAAAGTGGTTCTGATGTGATCATTTTTTTAATGGAACATTGGTGCTGTGGTGTTTGGGTGGTTTTGAACAGAAGATATTTTGTTTCCATATTCATAGTCTGGTCTCAGTATGTTCAGCAATTCCATGGATAGCCTGCTCCAGAACATCTTTGGTTAATAAGAAGCTGAGAGATAAGCCTTGTGATAATTGATAAGTCATTAGCAGGACTCTGGTTCATCAGATAAGGCCATTAATGGTTTTGCATTTCCTAAAAACTGGCAGTGTTGGGCTGAGTCACTGCAGGATGTGAGGAATTGTTTTGCAGCATAGTTTGAATGTGGTCCAGATTTACATCCAACTGTGTTTGTCTCTGCAATACATGCTTTGTTCACTTTGAATACTCAACTGGAATTTGAGTGCTTGTGTTGCAAGGAATCCATATTTAATTCCCTCAGGTTTTGTAGAACAGAATCTGTCCTTTGTTCTCTCCTTTCTCTGTTATGTGTCCTAATCAGTGGCTTTTCTCACTGCAAAGGTATTTCACTTTTTTTACTATATAGGTGTTAGAACTGTTGTGATTTGAGCATCATGGAGTCAAACCATTCCATAACTACATTACAAATGAGGAAAAACATATTTCAGAATTCTTTTCAAGTTTATGATTTTTTTTTTAATTTGAAATCGGATTTTTTTTGGCTAGTTGAAATCAGAGTTGCCATTTACCTGGTATGGTATAAAAGTTCAAAAGACAGTAAAGACAATAACATTGCCTGACTTACACATTCAGAGTTCTTAATATTGGTACTGAGAATTTTATCCTGCTTCAAAGTTTCAAACACAGGTATGTTGAAGAGCTGAATCTTTGATCTTATTAAAAGAACTGGGTCTTTTTTATTTCAAATCATATATCAATTGAACTGTACGGTTATGAAATGACAGCTTTGATGGAGAGCTCGTGTCTTGCGTTATTTATAGGAAAGGTCACTTTCAATGAAGTGATGAAGTAAGTCAGGAGTGATTTCCAGGTTTGTTGGTATTGACTGTGCAGCCAAGATGCCCTCGAGGGCACTTGGGCTTTGTGCTGCCGGGAGAGACCCCAGCAGTGCTGACTCCCACTGATGGAAACTGCTGGAAATGCAGCCAGTGCTCCACTTCTGAAGTGAGGGATTAGCAGAAAGACTTTGGGAGTCTTTTTCACTCTTTTTCTGTTGCTCCAATCACATTTTAGGATTTTAAAATACTGTTGATCACTGGAATTGAACTTGTCTCTCAAAGGACCATTCAGAACCAGTGACCTGTAGCATTCATCCCTATCACCTGAGGGGATGAATGCTCCTTGTTGTTCTGTCTCCATCCAGTCTTTCTGTCTTCTGCTGATAAATATTCCTTAATGGGTTCGATAAATTAGCTTTTTTTATTGAATAAAAGATCAATTGTAAAATTTACTTCATAGTCTAATTAATTTTGGAAAAGACTGCACAACCGGTATGCAAAGTCCTTGCTTACAGTGAAGCGAAGAGAGGAGATAACGTCCTGGCTGAATTGAGGTATGAATTCTGATGGCATGGCAATTGAAAAGCAGGCCTATTTTTAACCTATTTCTCCCCATCCACAAGGGTAAGACCTTGCTTGATCTCAATAGCATTGTGATGTGAGTCACTGAAGGCTTAATCTGTACCGCAATACCTCAGTCTGAAACACTCCTACGGAATTCTACAAACCTGTTTACAAACATTCTTTTAAATATGGAGTAAATTTTACCTGAAAAATATTATGGCTGCCTACCATACTACGAGGACATCCTCTGGGTACATAATAATGAACCATGCTTAATTACTGTAGCTGCTTTAAACCTGTGTCTCTAAATAAAAAAATTGCATCTGATGTTTTAGTGTCTGAATCTTGAGGGCTACACACATAAAACTTGTCGTTTGTACTGGGGAAAGTAGTTACCACCTGCACAGGCTGCTCCTCTGCCCGTGTAAAGTGTAGCCTGTGTCCAGAGGGGAGATAAGGATCGTGCTCTGATTAGCATACAACTTAAGGAGTTAATTGCAGCGCTTAAGTGAGCTGATAGCATCTCGAACTACAGTCTTGGAAGTGTCAGAGGAAGAATAACAGTAATTTGATTGTTTGAGGTGGGAACACATCCTTCACTGATCAAGGCCAACATCACTGGTGTTGCCAGAGTTCCACTTGCTGTGCAAGGCGATGTCAAAAGCTACTGGGAAGAGCTGATTGAAGCCTATCGTAGCCGGAGCCTGCTAATGTATGTCTGGACATGTGTTAAAGCTCCCTCATGATTTGGTATGGAAGGTACAGCTGTTGCATAAACAGTTACTACTTTTTATAAATGCTGTACTCCTGAGATAATTATTTTTAAAATACTTGAAACATCCTAGAAAAATAGACAACTGAAAGGTGGCAGAATCTGACCTGTACTTCCTAATTTTGAAACGCAGTTCAAAAGGTAATAGTCAATTTTGAGATCAGTTTATCTGTAAAGCATATTGTGTGGAATGTAATATAATACCGTTTCATTCATCTTAAATGATGCATATGAAGTCATCTGTGCTATGTTGAAGGCACTGAGCTTCCTAGTGCAGGGGGTGGAAGAGAAGACAGAAAGGACCGCAGAGTGGAGGGAGATGTTGATGTTACTAGGTATGTCTCAAGATCTGTCAGGTCCAGACATGTAGTTGGGAAATCTGGAGACAATGCCTTACAGCTGGTGATTAGGGCTAAATCAACTGAGCAACGGAAGTGAAAACACTGGTTCTTAACTCTTCATGGATTGACGTGTATTTACTGTACTCACTGACAATTTAATTGGAGAGAAAACAGTGAGGGGAAAAAAATAGCAAAGTACTATCCTATTTAAACCAGCAATTTGTAGCAGCCACTCTTGGGCAATCTCACTTACAGTCCTTGTGAAAAAGGTTGGTCTTACTATGGTCCTGTTACATCGGTATGTAGAGACTTGTAGTAAATGTGGGTTCATCTTGCTTTCCCTGGAAATAAGGAAGACGTTTGCTAAGTCACAGCTCTTTCCCAGGGCTCCCCGGCCAGGGCAGCTGTACCAACTCTTACACAATAGCCAAAAATGCTCCGTGTCAGCCTACAGCAGCAGAGCCAGAGCCTTTGAACCTTTATAATCTTCAGTATTTTAATCACGTTTTGTTTGGCCTGGGACTATGTAAAAATTTAAAAAGCTCTCTGAAGTGCCCACATTTCTAATTAACAAGGGAATCACCTTCGTAATATTTTTCCTTCAGAAACAGACAAGTCCTAAAATTTTGTTTTTACTACCGAGTGCTTTAGGCAGTGATTATTCCCAGTGACTTCTGCTGTTCTCTTTCCATCTCCCACATCAATTGATACACAGGACTGGTCGGGGCACTGTTGTCACTGTTTAATCCGCAGTATGTAGTTGCAGGAAGGTAGCAGAAATGTGCCCAAGCCAACTTCAAAAGACTGTCACTTGAAGAAAAGAATCCGCGGTGTTCCTAGCTATTAGTGACAGTAGGGGCACGCACCTGTGGTGAGGAACTTTGACTCAAAGAAGCTGCTCTGAAAAACCTTTAAGCACTGTGGATTTCTAGTCTTATATTTGAAGAACTGACAGAAATGACCTGCTCACCTCTGAACTGGTGACCTACAGGTGGGAAGAAGTATTGTTAGAGGCATGTAAGCAGAATGTAAGGCTGTGTTGTTTTGATGTTTAAAGTATCCATTTCATCTTGATGCAAAGAATAACAAAGGGGAGGTCTGGCTGATGAAAGGCAAAACTGCACTTGAGTTAGCTCAGCTAGAAAGCTAACTTCTGCAAATATTTTTACAATGTGCTTGCTGGAGGTGTGTTAACTCATTTGTACTTAAAACCAAAGTCAAGGATTTTAAGACTCCTGTCGTCCTTAACTATACACATGTTCTGTAGCCTCCAAGCCTTTTTAACCTTGTAGAGTAACACAATTTTGTTTTAAAAATTATTGATGCAGAGTTCTATGTCATTGACTTCAATGACAGGAGTTTCAAGACCTAATTTTGTTCAAGAACCTTGATTCTCTTGGATTGTGTTATTTAGGCACAGAGCAAAGTGGTGCCAGAGAAATCACGTGAAGAACACAGCAGAACAGTTCTTTTAGGAGCTGTGTTGCTCATTAAGGAACTAATGGCAGCCAGTGAAGTCATAAGCCATCTTCTGAGAGGAGCTGGGAGCAGTCAGCTGCTGCAGTATGGTATGTTCCTGCTGGATGAGACTGTTACTACAGGAGAAGTACAGCAGTACTGTGCTGCCAAAAGTAAAGGGAAGAACCATCACTGGTTTCTTCAAGTGCTTGAGATTGGCAGAAACCTATGTTTTTTTAGGTGACAACTCACTGGAAGGGATAAAAGGCTCACAAAAAATATGTATATTAACTAGTAAAATTCAATTTTATTAAGCATTAGCTACCAGTTTGCTGCTTAGAAATCAAGTTCCAAACTTAATTAAAATGGCAAAAGTGTACAGCACCTGTCTTCCCAGAGACTTACCAAATTTTATAGGATACACAAAAAAATCACATGAAACTGGAGTAGCTAATTGCAAAATCATTTCAATAATGACTGATCCATTTGAATTTAAGCAGATGAAGGATAAGCTGAAGCAGGGATAAACTGAAAAGGCCATGTGCTGAGTCCCTTCATTATCTATGTGACTAGAAACTACTGTGCTTTATCATCTGCTGTCTCTTTTTGCTATGCCCCTCTTTAATTTTCCTAAATGGCTGATGCACTGCTGCTGAGATAAGGTATTTAATATGGGAAAGGATTTAGATGTTCCTACAAGACCAGTCTAGGCTCCCTTTTTTTAAAATGTCATCTTGATTTGTGCTTTTTTTCTTCTCTCTAAGTAATAGGCATAGGGATTATGAAATGAATCTGGAAGCTAAATTCCACTAACAAAATCCTTGTATCCACTGGTAACATAAATAACAATTGGTTCATAGCACAATAATCCCAGAGGACTCATAAACTAACCTTGTATTAGGTGCATTTACCTTTAAAATAAACATTTTAGAAGCTCTAGATCCACATATATTTCATTTGAGATAGTTATCTAATTTAACTTGTTTATGACATTTTCTTAACAAGCAAAGGAAAGCATTCTTTATATTAAAGAATCACCCATAATAGATATATACCTGCTACTTGTATGTCTTAAAACTCATCCTGTAGCAATCCCATGGACTTCCTCAATTAAGTATTGAAGTTTAGTTTCTACCCTCAATGTAACCATGTTCTGTCATCTTTACAAATTTTGACTAGCATCTTCCTCCCTGTCTATGTATTGTACATGTGGCTGGGGGATCCCTCTGCACAGAGGGGATCTGCAGTGCACATCAGGAGGTGTCCACACACACGTTTTAGGGTGGATCAGAAGTGCATTTCTGAAGTGAGTCTCCATCCCCCCTGCTTACTGGGCATCGATTCCATTCACAGGCCAGTCTTGGAGCTCACACACAAACATGATAGATGTTCTTCAGGAACAAAACTAAAATGCCCCAGCCATTTACTGCGTGTTCAGCTGTGGGGAACCGATTAGAGCCTGTCTGAAGTAACACCCCCAGACTGAGTATAGTGTTGACATGGATCCTCTGCATCAGCTTCTAACCCTGCAGATTTGTTCCTATTGTTCAGCAAAACTTGCAAAGGCAGATAGAGCTTCAGGGTAACAGGAAATGCAAAGGCATTACAGCAAAGTGTTCACATTCCAAATAGCTCCTATAACTTTAATTCTGGTTCCTATGTTTGCATATCATGGAAGTCTTCAATGTCACGATTGCCTAGTCTGCAAAATTTCTTGCCTTGTTCAGTGCATTGCATTGGCTTTTTCTTGGGGAAGGAGACAGCCACACAATATTTCACTGTACGCTTCAGGATATTTTTAAAATCCATAGAAGCTTGTTGCTGTAGATCAAGGGCTGTCAAACTCTTTAGACAGAGGGCCGGTTTACGGGCCCCCAAACTGTGTGGGGGCCGGTTTGTATCCGAGAGGCGCCCCCTGGAGGCAGGTGGAGAACGAGGTGCGGATTAAGTCATTGCGGCAGGGAGGGGGGCGCAGGCCGGGTTCGGCAGCTTCGGGGGCCGGTTCTGGCCCGCGGGACGTAGTTTGACAATGCCTGCTGTAGATTCTGTTTTCCTAGAATTTCTTGCTTTACTAATGGTGAGGAACATTCTGGTATTACCAGCCTCAGACTGTGATAAAGTGCCCAGGCTGCCTCACATCCAGAGGAGAACAGGGTGGGCAGTTCCTCTGAGGATTCTCACACCTGCACTTGTGACTGAGAGAGCCCAGAGCAAAGTTCCACTGAACTTCCCAGTGCTGCACCATGCAGGGCCAAGAGGCTGCAGAAGTAGTCCAACTGCATTTGGAATGTGTGAGCCTCCAAAGAAGAAAAGCATGAAATTTTCCAGTTCCCACCTGCGCTAGGATCTCTGTGTGTTTGACCTGACAACTCTACCTGTGGTGTGAACCGCTGCGTAGTGATAACCCTACAACTGAAGGGCAGCATCAAAAGCTTGTTCAGCTGGTCAGAAGCACTGAGTGAGTGATCCCCTGTACTCGGGTTGAGAGTGTTGAACTGGTCATATGTGCCCCTGAAACTCCAGAGGCTGAGTCTTGTAATAGATATACTTTAAACCACAAGGGTTAAAATGATCTAGAAGGGCATGTGGCACCGGACAGGGAAGGATGTGATTCTTGAATCAAGTCTGCAAGGCTGAGAGAACTGGTGTTGGTAGGTAGCGAATTCCCAATCACTGGAATGAGCTCAGATCACATAACACAAAAGCAGGACGGTGGTTACTTGATTATCCTCAACAGTGGGCCAAAGGGTGGAAAGTTTACCTCACAAAAGTGTGGGGTTTTTCGTACATTACATCTTTGTCAACAGCTGTCTCAGAAATCAAAATTAAGAGTTTAATCTACTGGTTTGCTGTAGAAGTAGGTCTTCTAGTGCATGAAAAAAGCATAAGCTTGCAGTAGCCTGTTCTGGAAATTCTCTGGTACCTTTCTGTAGCTAGAGGGAGGGAATTAATGGATGCAGCTGCTAATTCTATAATATTCTAATGAAAACTTTATTTAAACTTAACTTTCATGGGCCTCCTGCTTGTGAATAATAGTTGGTAGGAAAATTATCCTAGTTGTTAAAGTAGTGTGGACAGGGAGATAATTTCAGAGACTTGATCTCAGCTTCTACCTGGAGGGAGAAAATGAGAGATAAAAAGTCCAGAGCTGGAAACTCACAGGTTGACTGCTATGAACAGGACTGCCAGTGTTGTTTTTATGCACCTTCAGGAGAGTCGTGTTGTAAAGCAAAATGTTTTGCTCACTATGAAGGACTTTTGTTGCAATGTCCTGAGTTAAGGTCCTTTGCATCATGTGTGATCAATCTCTAAGACAGACCTGCGGAGTACAACCTCTGCTCTAGAGTGAGCACAGTTTCTATCCCTCATTTAAAATTGGTATTATTCTCTTTTCTATAAAATTACACTAAGTCTCATCAATTTGGGTAGTCATTGTCAAGGTGCTTTCTGTACTTAGTATGTGAATTAGTATGTAAATTTTTTTCCACTGCAGAAGTTGATGCACAATGACATCCATTATTGGGAATTGTATGTGCCCTTCTACACACCTGAGGAATATTTGGTTCATGGTATAGTTCAGGCTATGTTGATGAAAATAATCAAAGAGCACTTGATTCTTACAAAGTAAAGGCCTCTAGCTAAGGTTGATTGTGCTGATAAGGTAAAATGCTGGAAAGCAAATTTTTTTTGAAAAGTTTTTAATAATCAGGACTCAGTGTTTTGAAAATTGTATATTTATAGGCAGCTGTTGTTTGTACAAGAAGGGCAGATGTAAATAAAGGGGTTTTTTAAAGGTGTAGTCTGCTGTTGTCAAAAGAGTTGTATTGAAAGGTATGCAGGAGAGGTGGATCCAGTCATGGACTGGAATTGCTATTTACTGTTTTGATTTGTGAGAAGTTATCACAGGCAATCAGCCATTCCCTACCTTTAAGATGAGGGTGTTTTGAGCCAAGTATCACAAGATAACTCTGGAGACAAGCACTGACATAGATCTCATTTATCCTTGCCTTGGAGCTGGAAGATGCGTGTCCTCTAAGGAAACTAAACAAATGAAAGCAGAAGAAAAGAGTGGAAGGTAAAACAAGAGATTGTTAGGCAAAATTAAAGAGACATGGAAGATCACTTAGTCAAATCTTGTGGTTTTAGTGTAGTACCACAAATACAATGCTCTGAGCATTCTTAGGCCTCCTTCATTATAATTCTACACCACATGCTGAATTTTCACCTCTGTGGTTGAGATCCCTTGGAATCACCTTGATCTGCTTTTCTTTCAATGTATTATGTAGGGGGTTGGGGTCTTTTGGGCTTTTATCCTCCTGTGATGGCAGAGATAATGTTGGCAGGATACAGAAAACTTAAAACAAGATGCACTCTCAGTCTTTATGGAAATTCCAATTATTTTCTGCTTTTGCTGCAAACTGGTGGTGAAATTGTTCAAAAATCAACACACAGGACTGAACGTCTTTAAAACAGTTGTGTCTTCTGTTGAATTAATAAACAAAGAAAAAGTAAGTATGCTTTCAATTTTTCTTATTGCTGCTAATTCTAGGACTATGTTATATAGGATATATATATGTTATATATATATCCTATATAAGTAGGATAAATTTTCAGTGAAAGGATAGAATAGTGTCTAAAATTAGAAGATTATAGGTCTCCAATTTGCTCTGAAAGTTTGTATCTTTGCCTAAGAAAGAGAACAGTATTAGATCAGAATTGTGGTGAGGGATTTGTATTAGATTCTCTGAGGATGTATTCTGTCTTCCTGCTACTGATGAAGCTTGAACAATTTATGCCAGCAGTGTCCAGCTGTTCTTTTGAAGTTTTGAATATTTCCCTGTAAATACCCAGAAAAGTGAAGCTTGGAAATTCTATGGGGTTATGTTTTTGGTATCTCAGGAAAGTGCATCTCAAGAGAAGCCAGTATTTGTAACAGGATGGTGTCAGAGCTTTCAAAGTGAAAACTGTAGTTTCCTTGTGTTAGTGAACTTAAATGCAGAACAGTCTGCCAATATCACTTTTTCTAGCTGCAGTAATTAGTATAAAGACTGAGTAAGAAATAAAACTGGGACATGAGCAGTCTTGTTTACTCAGATAACCAAGAATCAAACCAAAATCACCAGTGTGATTTAAACTGGTGAGGAGGTCTGGCCTATGGTTATGTTCATCTTCTGTTAAAAGTACATCAAGTCCTAAACCTGGTAACTTAGCCTGAAAGTAGTACAGAATAACAGTTTCTTTTTCCTGTCAAGTAATTCCCTGCACTAATAGAGCAGAGAGAGGATGGAGTTGTCCTAATGATCTGAGTGAATCCTAGATGTGCTCACTTTTGTTTCATTGATTAAGTTTCAATCTGCATTATACTTTTAGATATCTGTTTGGTGATTATTCTTGAAAAACATGTTATTAATCTTTGCCTAAACTACTTACCTGTAAAGTTAGAATAAATTCAGCATGAGAGCCTTCTGAGCACAAATTAAGATTTGAAAACCAGTGCTTCCCAATATTATTATTATTTTCAGAAAGCTGTTCCCAGGAAGATTTGCCTGCAAAATGCTGCTTGTTCCAAGAGTTTTATTTGGTTATACATTTTGCTTAACATTTGTTACATGTGAGTTTTCTGAGTCAGCAATAAGTCAGACAAGGGTAATTGTTCTTAAACTGTTATCTTACTTGAGATTTCCCATTATAAAATGCTCTTAAATCAGTGTCTGTCAAAGAATCAGATTAGTGCCCGATTAGATCTGTCAAGTTTGATCTTCGAATGTGTTTTGTGCCAGATTTGGATTTGAGAATGATCACTTAGTGTATTAGAAGTTAATATATGATACAATTGAAAGCTCTATTGCGTAATTACATTTTTGATTTCAAGTTTATTACCCTAACAAGTACAGTGGAGCACAAATGAAAGGCTCTAATATCAGAAAATTTACTTCATGATGTCATGAGCTGCATCCCTCCCAGAAGAATTTATGTTAATTGTCACACAGTCTTGCCAAAATCCTGAGCAGTGTGCAGTAATGAAATCCTAATAGCAGCCAGCTGGTTTTAGAGGCATACACCCAATGGCTTTGACATTTGTCAAAGAAGAGACATTTATCCTGCAAGGGCTGACTCTGAACTCCTGCCTGACCCACTGAGAGGAGGGATGTTCCAGCAGCTCTGCAGAGCTGTGCAGTCTCTGCAGGTTCTGCATGTGGCAGGGAAGGGGCAGTGTATCCATCTCCCTCCCAGTTCCTCTCAACTGCTTGGCTAACCCTGAGCCAAATCTCTGCCTCTATGTTGAGTTGAACTGCATCACAAATTTCTAATTATCCCTTACCTTCTATTTTCCCAGGCTCCAGCCCTGGGAAGACCATTCTCTGATGCATGTTTATTTATAAATGGGTCATTTCCACGTGGCTTTGACCTCTTCAGTTGGCTTCAAAATCTAAGCTGTGTGTGGAGGAGTCAATTCTGCCTCACTGCAGACATATTCAAACCCTTTGTTTTTTAGGGTGGGGACCGTACCTCAGCAAGTATCTTCTTTCCTGAGACTGACTTATGGATCATAGGGAAATTTTTGAGTTCAGCTTCACAGCTGATAGTCCTGGACAGAGAGAAGGGAAGCTGGGAGCATTCTTTTGGGATTAATTCTAAAATAAAAGTAATATACCAGTTTGCCTGCTGGTTCGTTCAGGCTGTGTAGAAATAAACTCTGCAGGTAGGTGTATTCACTGATGTGAGCATCAGTTCATGGATGAGTTCCTGCACTGGAATTTGATTTCTCACTACCTGTTTGCCTATCACCTGGTAGGGTGATGACCTTTATTAGTATCTGTATGCAACAGCCCTGTATAGATTTCCTTGAAAGCCCCATATCTGTTTTCTGTTTCCAGTCCTTACCTATTGATGTGTTGATTAAACCTTGTAGGAGACAAAGCTTGGGCTGTAAAACACTGATGTGAGCTGTCCACCCAGGAAGGGAACAGCTGTCCCTGCAGGCTGTTTAGTGGGAAGTGATCTCAGGGCATATTTTCACTAAGGCCCCTGAGCCTGCTGTGGGAATATCTTCTGTGTTGGAGTATCCAGCATGAAGCAATGCCCCTGAGATACTGTGCATCCTGGGTGTAATTTTGCACTGGGTATCATACCGGGGCATACAGGTGCATATGTAGATGAGCTGCTTATGGAGGTGATGGCAATCCTGAGCAGGGAAAAAAACCCAGCTATTTACTGCCCCAGCAACAGAACCAACGGCCCCTGGAGAAAAAAACCTCCTTTGTTATAGTAGGCCAAATGAGATTTCTGTTTAAACACTAATAAATAAAGGGCATAGAGGGAACTTGTTAGTAAGATGGTGAAAATTCAAGCGAGGGCTGCAGATTGCCCTGGGGAAAATAACGCTGCTGAAAGCCATGGTGATCTCAGATAGAAAATGCTCCTTGGGAATGAATAGATTGTTCTAGGTCCACTAAAATATTTGAGAAATAGATATAGGTGGGAATACCTGAGAATCTTTTTTTGTTTTAATTTCTAAGAAGTAGATGAGTATACTGTGCTCTTTACCTTGGGCAAATAAATCCCTCCCTACACTGCCCACATGAGGAGGTTACTTCCAGCCCGTGATATCCTCGGGCTCTTATGGCTTTGAACAGGGACAGCCATCACAGTTTTTTACATTGTGTTTGTCAGGACAGTGCACACACAAGGTAGTACGATATTAAATCAACCAAGGAAGAATTTTTTGTTACTTCTTCTTTGCCTCTATAATAAATTTGTGTGTAAACCTGCCACGTTGCACACGTGTCTTAGCTGAGCATACTGTCACCTTTCACGTTTTACTTTTGGCATATTGCTAGATGCTCAAGCAAAATGATATGAGAGCAGGGAATGCAACAATAGGTTTCTAAGTTATATACCAAAATGAAAATGATAAAAGCAACAACTCTACTGGAGAGGTGTAGCTTCATAAATAAAAGTTAATATTAGATACCTCTACATTCTGTGGGAGGAGAGAGTGGAGAGATCATGATGATTATTTTTTCTTCTACTCAACACCATTGTAATGATCAAGAGCAGTAACCTGAAAGAATGAACACACACACATAAATAAAGGGAATGCTTTTCAGGGAAGTGAGTGATAAAAGGCAGAATAGAAATGAAGAATGAAGTCTATTCAGCAATGGAAGTTGGCTTCCAGCAACTGGATAGGGGGAGTAGAAAGGTGGCTGCCTAATAGAGCTGAACTCCTCTTTACATTGTTTTTTTGTAAATATATATACAAATGAAAGTGAAAAGTATGGAATTTATATTTCCTGTGAAAACAGAAAACAAATGTGGACATTGGACATGGGGCAGGATCAGCTCCTTGTGCTGCTCTAGAGTTCCTACAGAGTGTAGTGCCAAAGATTCCCTGTTGTGCTCCAGCATGTGCATGGCCACTGCCTGGGCACAGGGCTCACTCAGTCCTGGCTTTTGTGCTGAAAATGGTCAGAATATGGTTTGAGGTAAAAGGTCTGTGTTTCCCTGCTGAGGCACAGGGTGCTGGCTGTCTGGCACACTAGAAATAATACAGCTGAGGGGTTTAATTTATTTTTTTCTTGCCAACAGAGAAAATATACTGCATCCAGTTCATGGTACTTACTAGAACAAGAGATAGCCTTAATTCCCTAAATTTCTTTTTTGTAATGGGTTCAGCAGTACTTTCGCTTCTATTTAATGTGAGGGCTATCTTTTGCTTCTGTAAGTGCCTTTTACTATCTTTGTATCAGAATAATTAGTGGTGTTTTGGTAAATGGGAGGTGGAATCCATAGACTTTCCAAATGTACTTATCTGATTTCTGTGGGTTTCCTTACAAACAAGAAAATGAGAATTGTTTGGAGATGAGAGCGATGGTGCAAAGTGTTCACTTTCCACCAGACCTTACTGTGCCATATCCAGCTGAGTCTTAGTTGATGGCATATCAGGAACCCAGTTCTGTGTGGTGGTGTCCCAGCAGCACCTCATCTGTACCGCTGATGAAATTTAAAGTCAGTGTCGCATCCAAGGCCTTCAAAAGAAATTAATGTGGGGTTTTCATACCCTTCCCAGCTGGGTGCCCATGTTTTCAGCCATCGCCTGTACCTACGCAGAGTGGTTCCCTGACTTTTCTTGTGATCACATGGAGAGCTTGTTCTCACTGAAATGTCCCGTGTTATGGACCTGCCTTGCTACAAGAGTTGAGGCATAAGTCTCAATCACCTCTTCACTGTGGGCTGCAGTACACTGGTTTTTCTTAAGAAGCCAAATAGTGCGATCTAGAATTGAAGGAGTGTTTCTAATCTCTGCACTGTTAAGGGCTGGTATACTGAGAAGGAACAGAAATGACCTCTGGAGTTGTGTGCAGCCTGATGAGCTTTCACAAGGCTTTCAAATGCCTTGAGTTCCACACAAATGACTATAAATAATTGCCTAGGTTGGCCTGACCTCGGGTTGTCTCAGATGATGATCAGATAATGGCACGAGTGACTCTGATTCTGTTCTGAAGTTGAGATCTGGTTTAGGATTATACTTATTTGAACTCTGTAATTTAAGAAGAAAGCTTTCTGCATGTGCCAGTACTGGAAACACATTTTGGACACAAAGGTCACTGATGTGGCAGTTGAAATCATCATGAAATAAGTCACTTGGGACGTGAATTTAAGCAAAACTGAAAAGTTACCTCCTGTTTGACAATGAAGTTTTCTTTCCCTGGTCTCTCAGCCCTGGTCTGAATTGCCAAGTTTTGTAATAACTCCTCAGTTCTGCAGACTGTGTATGGGGCAGATACCCCTTTGCAGGACCTTCAACAGGGATCTCTGCACATTTTGGAGTACATGTCAATCTAAGAGCAGCCTGCAGAAGGGCAAGTTGGGTACTACATCTTTCCCTTGAGGCATCCTTGCCTACTTTCCCTGTCAGTAGCAAATGGTGTACATTAGTTTCCAAGAATTACTAACCCAGTTCATGACATGTGGTCCAAGAAAAAAAAATTACCAACAAAAGCAGTCTTTATTACAACCTTGCTTAGTCATACCTTTCTTTTTTTCCTGACAAATTATGAAGAACAAAGCTAATTGACTGGATGATCTTTAATGTCTTTTCCAACCTAAATGGTCCTATGACTTGTTTTTTTTTCCTTAAACCACTGTTTTGGAGAATGCATAGTACCAGGAGTAGTTCCATTACTTGCTGTCAGTCCACCCCAAAGTGCTCAGAACTCACAGCATTTCATCAGATTTGATCTTGATGTACAATAATAGAATTCTTTGGATTTTGACCTGTTACAATGCCCCTGATCCCAACCAGAGCGATGTGAAACTTGTTTTTTTGACAGAGTTGTCAAATTTTTCTTGTCAATGTATCCTAAAAAATCATCTTCAAGGGAGATGGAAAATAGTGTTAAAACACTAGATTTGGAAACAGTTTCTCAGAGTGGCTGTGCCTGTGACTTAGTGTGGCATGGCCACAAATTTTGGGGTTTTACAGCAAATGGTGGTTTATAAATTGCTGTAGAATGGAACAGCTTAGGTAATGGGATGAATGTACTGCTGGGAGAGGCACAAACCACTTCAAAATGGCTCAGCCGGGCAAACAAACAGGAGTGATCCTGCCAGGGAAGGTATTTGCTGTTGCTGATGGTTGTACAAGAGGCAGAAAAAGTTTGGGAACTCCCTGGCTTGGAATAAAAAACTCCCTGAAGGTAGATGGTCTGAGCAGATTAGCTGTGGCCTTATTAGGCCAGGCTGTTACTGAACTGTTTTGTTTCTGGTACCATCTGAAAAATCTTCATACCTCACACAAGCCTGGGAGAAAACTCCAGGGAGATCCATGTGTTATTTTGTGTTTCATTTCTTCCCAAATGATTGTAAAAAAAATTTATTATTACTGTTTTGAAGAATCTCCTAAGAAGCCTATGAAAACTTTAATTCTCTGACTCCACTGCCTTTGCTGAAAGACAGAGCTCTGCTCATCCTTTCTTTTTTTAGTCAGGAGCGATCCATTGAGGGACATAACTGTATTTGGGAGAGCTGATTTTTTATTGGCTGCAGTAATAATATGAATTATAAATAAATCAGTTTGAACTATCATAAACAGAACCACTTGGGGGTGTGGGGGGGAAGATTTAATTAGGAAGACTATGGGCAGACTGCAAATGTTTTATAGGTGTGAGAAGAGTGACAGATGGGAAGAGGACATTCCACAATCCGGATTTCAGCTCTTCACAAACTGTTTGCAACCTCTTAGCTGAGATTTTCAGAAAAGCTGTAGGATTTAGTCACGTCTTCCATTGAGGTGTAATGGGCGATAAGTTTAAATACCGTGCATTTAGGAAAAGAAAAGAAAAAAAAAAGTAAAGAACATTTTCAGTCATTACTGAAGCATACTATGGTACATTTGTGTGAGGATCAAGAAAAGACAGGTGAGATCTACTGTATGGGTAGGCAAGTTTCCAAGAGCATTAACATTTTATTTTAAGAGATGAATAAAACCCTCAAAATTGCTCTAGACTTGGCAGGTAAGGATTGTTATGCTTCATCTTGCCTCTTGGCCAGAAAGCTCAGTAAGTGGGAGCTTGCCAGATACAGCAGTCTTCCCCACTACCTGAATTTAATTTAAACCATTCTGTGCAGCCCTGATTTTAATCCTTTCATTTTGGTTTTGAGTTACCGCATATATGGCACAATGGAAATATTTTTTCAAACTTAAATTAGAAACACATTTTAGGAGACAGAAAATGTGCCTGTCTTTAGTGCAGAATGAAACATCTTTAACTGTTAGATGAAGCACAACCGTTGGACTATTTTACTTTAAAAGTTTGATTATCAGTAAAGAAACATGGATTTTCTTTGATGTGCTTTTTCTTGCCCTTTCCCCCTTCCCGTTGTACACATTGCACAAAGTGTTTCTTCAGGGTGGCCAAACTTTGTGATGGTTAGCAATAAATATGTTTTAAAATAACTAGGGACAGAAGTGTGATATGTCAAAGGTAAAAAAAATCGGTGTGTTCGTCTTTATTTTACACTCTGTGTGTAAAAGTAATGGTGGGTTTTTAAAATGGAGATATTTTTATTTGCCATAAATGGTGGCAACGTTTTTTTCACCTCCAAGAATATGTATTTCCAGGATGTACCATCAACTTTTGCTCTAAAGCAGTGCAGAACAGGAAGTATAAATGCTGCAGACATCTGAATCCAAGTAAAAGCTGGGGAGAGAATGAGAGTTGCAACTAGATCTTCAATTTTGCTGCCGAGGTTGGCCTTGTTTCTTCCACAAGGAAAAATAAGGGGACAACTTGATAGTTTTGTCTTGGAAATTGCCTTGAAAGACAATTTTTTCATTTTTAAAATGTTCTCGTGGTGTTTTTGTCAGCTAAAAAGGGTAGAAAATTCAGATCTTTATGGAACTACTAAAGTGCATGTGTGAGAAGCACAGTGAAAACCTGTGTTCGAACAGTTATCAGCAATTCACTGTCAAATGGGTTATACTGGGTGGGATTTCACAGAAATCCTGGGCATGGCTTGTCGATCAAAAACACAGTTTGAAGAATAAAGGGTGTGGATAAATCTGCAGATGACAGGATTCTAGTCGGAAAGGATGAGCAGGAGGTAACACCTGAGCAGGAGGAACCTGTTGTATGAACAAGCCACGCTCAGTGACAATGAAGATCAGGTACTACAGCTCCTTGTGCCAGAGTGAATGTGCCTTGACTGCATTGTGCTGGTGAAAAGAAAAGCCCATTCCATGCTACACTGGAATATCAGAGTGTTACTGGTGAGATCTGTGGAACATCCACCTTATTCAAGTAGTGTTGGAATCAAGCATGGTGTGTCCTGTCGTAGACTCGGCCTTTCCGAGTGGATAAGTGGGGATGATTCAGAGTTGAGCACTGAGGATGTTTTAAGGTCTAGAAATACCACTCAGGGTCTAAGTCACCGTGATGATGCTCATTGACTTGTTACAAGTAATTCCTGGTATTTGATAAAAGCAAGATTTTTCAAGTGGGCTTTATGTAACGTTTTAAACATACAGATTTATTAGAAAATCAGATGTGTATTAATATAATTTGTGCGTTTTTTGTGCTTGCACGTTGGGAGCAGAACATGACAACAGAAGGGAATAGTTGCTATGCAGTTGTTGTCAAAGGACTGTACTCAGTTCTTTGAAGGGCAAAAACGTCCCTGCAAATGAAGGCAGTGTGAACACACCATGACTGGGACTGCTGGAACCTAATGTGTAGTACCAGCTAGTCCATGGTCCAGGTGCCAAAATGTCGGTCAGTGGGATTCGTATTAGACTGCTGATGGAAACGTGCTTGTTTAACAAAAAACACATAAATAACACTTGGCATAATTTTAGAAAGATCAGTTTGAAATATGTGTCTTTTGAGAAATTCACATATTAAGTGATCTTACTCATTTGACTTCTTTAATTATGTGAATAAGGCCATTGGAAAAATGGATTATTTCTATTATGCATGGGAAATGGTGGAGTGACCAGATTTGAATGCAGCTTCCCTGAGTGTTGGTATGCAGAGAAGGTCATGAAGTCACCCGTGGGTGTGGCCAGGATCACATCTGACATGGTCATGTTTAAAGGCAAAGCAAAATGAAAGAGAGGAAGGGACCAACAGGGTATCAGTGGTGAAGAAAGATTATCTACAACATGCTGGCTGCCCTGTCCAAGTGTAAAAAGGCCAATTAGCTCTGCTTATCCTTGCCTTCCTGTTCTTCCCAGCCTGGGTGTGAGCCACTCATAACTTTTTAAGGGTTTGAGCAATGAGTTGGTTTTTCTAAGGACTGACAGGAAATCATTTAATAAGCTGGGAGGAGGGAGAAGTTTCCTGTTCTACTTACTCCCTATGTAATTCCTAAGATAAAGAGAGAAGACAGCTGAGTGGGCCAGACCACCACCCTCAGTGTCCTTACGGGTGTTCCTCAACAGTGGAGGTCTAACCACCCTGATCGCATCCCCATGGGTTTTGCCTTCATCTCGGTTAGACCCCTAAAAGCTGTATATTCTTTTAAAGAATCAATAAGTTGAGTGTTTTCATTAAGTTGCATGTTAATATAACAGAAGTGCTTTCAAGGCCATGACTGTGGGATTAGCTCTGTGCAGAGGGGCTGGATCAGGACCTCAGGACCATTGTTGGAACCTCACAAACATTTAAGGACAAATTAAGCTCAAGTGAAGCCTATTTTGGAGTATTTATAAAAAGTGTAACTGGGATTGACATATCTTTGTCTTGTCTTCCACCATTTAGTATCAATAATTAACTTTATTACTTTGGTCTGTGAGGGCTTTATTACTTTTAATCCTCAAGACACCAAGATAAATGCCAAGAAATTCACTCTGTGTGGGAGTGCCAGGGACTGAGCAGTGCCTGCCTGAGTTCAGTTTGAGGCAGTGACAGTCCAATCCCTGTAACCTCACTCTTCTCACCAGTGGCAGCTGGACAGTCACTGCACTCACCAGCTCCATGCTTTGCTTTGGCATTGGGGGACTGTAGCCAAGTGTCTGCATCCAGATACACTGGGATAGCTGGAGCAAACATGGGTAGTCCAGGTTCTGCTGTGAAGATCTAACACTAGCAGATGGCTAAAAAGCATAAATCTTAATAATGCTTTTGGTGTTTTTAGGACTTAGTACCAGTAAACTTGAAACACACTTATGAATTCATTAAAGAATGTGTGTACTTATTTGAAGTTGTGTAAAAATATCATTCTATTCGAGTGTATGAATGGTAAACAAAAATTTTGTCAAAAGCCCATGGTGAATTCAGAGCTTCAATACTTTAGCACCCCTACTGAAGAGTTGCCTGGAAAGTGCACTGTGTTTTTAAAAAAATACTTGCTGGATAGTATTTCATATTAAAAGTGTTACTGACTAAATCTGTGCTATCAGTGGAAAAAAACACAAACTCTTCCATGCTTCCAAGTGTATAAATAGTATTATTCAATACCTGAAGACAAATTATTTGCTGAAGACCTACCATTTGTTTTCTGAAAGCAGTGTGTATTTGTTTCTTGAGCAGACATCCTCCACACTGCTGAGAACCCTCTCGGAAAGCACAACACTTCAGAAGGGTCCTGAGGAAGGATATGACAAAGTTCTGCAAGATGTGACATCTGGTGGATGGCCTGCTCCCAGTGACCCAGGGCCCCTGTCAGGTACAGTGATGAGTTCAAGTTTATTGAGGTCTTTAACAAATTTCAGATGACTTGATTAAAATCATGAGTGTGCAGCCCTCTTTCTGTTGGCAGTTAACTTTTTTGTGCTGCAGTGGACGGCACAGAAAACTTAAGTTCTACTTTAATTTTGCTAATTGTCACTTGATAGCACTGCATTATTAAAAATGTGTCATCTTCAAGATCTGAAAGAGAAACGTAGCAGGCCAGAGGTGTAGCATGTGTTGTTACATTATACTCTCCTTCTGCTTTCCAGGATAGGTGTGTTTATTCTTGTAGTCTTGTACACCTGCATGTCTATTCTGTAATTAGCCCCAAGTTTTTTAAAAAATCCCCAAAATCATGAGATTCACCTGAAATGTTTCTCAGTGCAACATGTTTTACTGCCCCCTTTTTTTTTTCATTTTCTACTTCTGAAAAGAGCCAAGAACCTCATTTCTTAAGTTAAATAGTTGATTGCTTGCAATGTAGAAGTTGCAGTCTTCTGTGACTGCTAAAGCTCAGGCTTTTTCAAAAGTCCAAATTAAAAATGAGTTTAGTAGAGTTCAGAGTGGTATTCTTTAGTAAGACTGGAACTATTAGGCAATCCTTGCTGTGGTAGCTGCAGTAAGCTGGCAATCAGTGTGTTCAGTTGGAAAGGAGGCTATAGGGTGCAGATGTGTGCTACAGGAATGCTGTTTGGTCATCAGTACCCTAAGAACTGTTCTGACTGTCCCTCAGGAGACGCAAGTGAGAGAATATCTTTTTACAAATAAATATCTGCAACCTGACATTGAGAATACTGCTCCTTACAAGTATGGGACAGTCTTGTTTGTTATGTTTTCCTTATGGTTGTTTTGAAAGTGATTTAAAGGGAAGCATTATTCTTTTGTTGTTTCTGGTATTGTTATCACTGATCCTAAGTTCTGCCCAGTTTCAGCTGTTTCTCCCAGTAACCCCCACAGACAGGCCTATGGTCACCTCTCATCTCAATCGGAGAGGCTGAAAACAATTTGAAATTAAAATCTGAAAGTTGAGGGGGAAAGCTGTGGAAAGATCAATGGTTTTCAATTAAAATTAAATCTTTCCAAGACTGTTTCTGTTACTTTGCTTGTATATACTGCCACAAATATTCTGTTCAGAAGTTACAGATTGTGTATCCTTTGTGATTTTTCCCAAGTCATTCCAGTAAATTTTCTCCCCTGTTACTTGTTGTGGCTGAGCTACTCAAGCAGGGGAAGGCTTGTTTGCTTGTTTTTATTTTGTTTTCTTCCTGAGCTGCTCCATCTGGAATTTCAAAGCAAAGGAAACTTTTGTATATGTGTAAAGGGGTGAAACTTCTGCTGGCAAGGGTTGGAGTGTTTCTTTCATATAGCTGTGGAAACTCCAGCAGAGACATAATTGTTAATAATGATGAGGGTGTATCAATATGCCAGTAAATGGACTGGGACACAGATAAACACATGTGCCCATTGACTGAGATGTCTGACCTGAGTTTTTGTATCCAGGAATAAGTTGTTGATTTTCTCCCATGACAGTGTCAAAATACCTCCACCACGAATACGTACAACCTGTGTTTTTACACCGCACTTGCCTTATTTTTTCCTGAACTAAATTCTTGTAAGTTGTTCTGTTCTCAGTATAAACCCATTGGTCTGCCTTCCCCCTTAGCCTCCAAGGATTTAGTCAGTGAGGGGGAAGTGTTTAAAAATAATTCCAGTTATGGTAGAACAGCCTGTATCCTTTCTATAGAGTAACTGACATCAGACTTCTGAGTTCACAAAATGGTCAACAAAAGATCAGTAAAAACATCCAAGGATTCTGAAGGGCAAACATTTGGGATTTTTTTCCTCTTTCCTTTAAAGGGAAAATGTGGCTTTTTGAGCAGGAATGGGTTTTCAGACTGTGGAAGCCTGAGTGACACACACCTCTTGTTAAAACTGGTGTGATTTTTTTATTCTGAAGAACTACCAGACCTCTTAAAAGCTTTGCCTCTGAGGATATACGCAGCTCTATTGTAATAGCAAGTTAATATACATATTAAGGGTGCTGGTTATTAGTGGGAATGAAGATAAAAAGAGAAATCTCTCCTATTTTTTTTTTGTCTGATTTAGTGATGCACATGCCTGTGTGCTGGTTCCTGGGGTGGGCCAAGAGTTGTATTTTGCTCTTGTTAAAGCTGGGGGGTGTAAGGACATGCAACATGAGGCTGTAGGTGGAAAACTTCTTTAGCCCAGGGAATATGTGCCTCCAGGGAAGACTCAGTGACTGGCCCTGGCTATCATATGCCTTTTCAATGTGGGAGAGCATAAAGGAGGAGCCAAATTAGGACATGCAAGACAAAAGTTGAAGAGGAGGTGGGGATGTAGGCAGAAATGGATGTGACAGAGAGGGAGCTCTGTGGTTTGCTCCTGTCCTAGGAGCAGCAGCCTGCTGAGGTGTCATTGCCAACCAGCCAGGAGACAGCAGTGGGCTGAGTGTAATTTGGGGTGTCCTGCTCAGAGTTATATTGCCCATTTTTCTCACTGAAGCTGGAGAGATTTTAAACAAGCACCTGAAGTGCTTGAGGAGAGGGCAAGTGGCAGAGCAGAATATTTCCTTAGACCCTGGCCTGCTGAACTCCAGAATTTCAAAGCAGAATTTGTGCAAAGGACTTGCAAGATTGTCGGCAAGGAGTCTGTGCTCAGCACCTCATGGCCAGGTCATGACAGCACCTGAGGCAAGGAGGACAACAAATGTTTGCAAACACACTCTAAAACATTCACTTACTACAGTGCCCACAACAAGAACTGAAAATATAATAGCACTACAGGTGTTCCTTGACTTCATATTTTCCCCACTAATTTTTAAGAAATGTTGAAAGTGGCTCTGGAGACTTTGAAACGTTTGAAATGAGTTATAAACATGGATTGTTTGTAATGGTGGTATTTTTAATAGACATACATACAATTGGAAACCTATCAGTTGTTTTTTCTCGCTGTCTTACTTAAGAAAACCAGAATTGATATCTGCTAGTTTCAATATTTTACACTTGCCAAATTTCTTGGCTTAGTTTTGAAAGACTTAATCTCGAAATAATGATTTCTTTTTTAAGTAGAAATTTCAATTTCTTTTTTCCTGGCACGTAAGGTTAGATAGGGAAAATAACCCCCGCCTTTTCCCTGACCACTGGCTGCATTCAGACAGCCATGCCAAATCTTCTGAACATTATGAGCGTATTATTTCCTTCTGTTGCATGCTAGTGGATTTTTCTGGCTGTAAAGGTCCTTTTCCTGCTCGGGAGAGAAACTGCAGTACCTGCATTTGGCATTTTCTCGGTGCTTTCACTTTGTGTGTGGAATGGACGTTCCTTGGGAAGGCCCCGGAGCGCTCAGGCTGCTGCAGAAGCTCCTCTCTCATGCTTTGCCCTGATGCTCAGCACAGCCATCCCCTTCTCTCCTCGGCCTCTCCCGGCGCTCGCCGTTTCTCTGATGCCCCCTTCTGCCCTCCTCGCCTCATCACTGGAAAATCTTCCTTCGGGACTGCCCAGAGACCGTGCAGCACGGGACATGGGGTTGGGTTTGGGCACTGCTGGGGGTGTTCTGGGGAACGTGCCCGATTGCTGTTGTGCTGCCGAGTCAGGCATTATCTATTTGCCTTTTCTGCAAACAGGAACCGTGTGAATGCATGAGGAATACACTGAAGGAAGGAGGTGGGGATGATTTCATCCATTAGAAATATTTGTGGAAGTGTGGATCAAAAAGCTCTAAAAAGGACATTTGGCTACTTTCAGCTTTTAGTTGTGTGGTCACAGGTGCACTTTTTAGGCAAAGTATCTCATGAGAAGTTAGCTCCTGCTTATGAAAAAAAAGAAAATTAAGAGGATATCTTTGAAAAATTAGGACTGATCTCTATGGCTGTTCTTGTTCCCATAGTCCTTCCCTGTCCAACAAACCCTTTAATGTGATAAAAGTGTGTCAATACCCTTTTCACTTGGGAGTCTCTGTTTGCTGACCAGCCTCTGTGCCACACTTCTCCTTTGGCAGACAGTGAAAGAAGTGTCCCAGCTCCGGGATACATTTGCCTATTCTTGCCAGGGAGATCCAGTTACAGAGGTGAGACAATGACCCAGATGCAGGCTCTTTGCTGGTGCTGCCCCTGAGGGTTCAGTTGGTTGCATTTATGCAGCCTGCACTTGCTAGGAAAGAGAGTGAAACCATCAGTAGTCACAAGTTTAATTGGTTTGGGGATGTGACCTTGGCACTAAATAACTTAAAATCTAAAGGTCTTCTTGCCCTGAGGAACGTGTTCAGGAATGGCTCTTCTGCCAGGAGGTCTTGTGTGGGTGCTAATTGCATGTAGCACACCGGGGGCTCTTCTGGAACCAGGGGGGACAGCCATTCTGGGAAACACCTGTATAGAGACAAATCCTTATCCTTCAAGGCCTGTCCTTCCCAGGGAATTCCAGAGAGCTCGTTTTGCATAGAAAATTGAGAGTTCCCAAAGAGGTGGATATTTCTGTAACATAGACCACAAGTCCAAAGTGTGCAGGTGCTTGAGGAACCAAAAATACTCAGAAACTCTGTAGGAAACTTTGTCATTTCAAAATATGGATGAGAGGATAAAGCCTGCTTTGATTTATTGTGAAAAGGGGCAGGGGGGGAACAGTGACATGGGAATAGAACACAAAACATTCCTCAATTTTAAGAATTTTTAGGAAAAAAGGTGTCTGTAGCAGTGTTTCTGGATTTTTTCAAGGCAATACAAAGATTGTATCACTGTTTCCTGATGTCAGTTGCAATAATACAGAACCACTGTGGAAGAAGGTTTCAGTCACTTCACTGTCTTCATTTTTACAGTAATAAGTGCAGCTACCACTTAGCATGGAGTGATCTCTCTCCCAGGTCAAACTCTTCTCTGTGTGTTTCAATGACAGCTTGACATAAAATGACTTAATGACTAAAATGAAAAATGGTACACTATTCCAATCCTCATATCAGGAACAATTTAGGAATTAAAAAGCATAACATAGAATTAATGTATCTTTCAAAAATTTATTAAAATAACCCTCTTAGGTTCAGTTAACGTTGACATTTCGAATTGACCTTAGGTTTTAGCAAATCATGTGTGTTATTTAAGGAAAAAAAATACCAAGCTAATGTAAGTTAAGTCTTTGGATCTTGAGTTTTCTCCTCTGTCTTGATAGAGCTGTCCCTCAGACTCACACTCCTGCTTCTCCTTGTAAACAGCCAACGGTGTGAACTGGCAGAACAAGTGCCTTCCCATCACCTTGAGCTCATGAGATGTTGACACATAGGAGTGGCAAAGAGGAAGGTGCAAACAGATGAAAATCCCAGCTGAATGAGTGGGTTTTTAATCTTCTTGCACCTGTTTCCAGGAGGGAGCGTGACAGTGATAGGGTGCAGAAAGGAATGTTACAAGCTGGGCAGGAGGATGTGGGTGGTGGCACAAGTCCCAAGGAGGGAGCGGGATGGGGGAGGATGAAGCAGGAGCTTGCATCGTATTTCAGACCTTGAATTTGGAAGGACTGTGGTATATTGAAGATAAATAAATAAAAATGACAAAAAATGTAAGACCAGTGTTTAGGGATCGTGTTTACCAGGGAAAGAGAGGTATTTACCAGCATGATCTGAATGCAACTTCTGAAATAATTTAATTTCCAAGAGCAAGTACTCTGATTTTGTAATACTGACTGCTGCATGGACTTCATGCAGAGCAGAATGTGATCTTATCTCCAAAGCTAACTGCCTGGGCAGAGTGAGGATCTAAATGGTTAGAAGTAGGATACTGAAAATAAAAATTGTCCCAAGTAGGATTTGCTGTTGGATTGGAAGACAGTGCAGCTTCTGCAGAGGGGATGGAGGTGCTGATACCCTCCTGGGGAGAGGGGAGAGTGCATGTAAGGAGTTGCTGGAAGCTTTTTCAACACCACTTTATTCATCTCCAGTAACAGATCCCTGATGTCCTCACAGTTAGTGAGCCTGAGCCCAAGCTTTAGAAGAGCCTGGTTGGAGGCCAGGAAGGTCCCCTGGTTTTCCAGCTTTGTTCCTCAGTGGTTTTTTTCATTACAGTGATAGAATTGGGGGAAAAGAAAAAAAAAAAAGGTGGCTAAAATATTGGGTTTTGCAGTGTTTCTGGAAACTTGCACACCTGCCCCTTTCCAGCATGTCACTGACTCCTGTGCCAGGTGCTCCACTGCCAGTGCTGGTGACTCCAAGGCAGGGCAGGCCCTGCTTGGTTCCAGTCCAGTTGCATTCACAGTCCTTTGAAACAACGCAGACCAGGGATGGATTTCAATCAGTGTTTAAAATCCCATGCTATTGCTATAAATCCTTGGGGGTTTTTCCCTTTTGCTCTCTTTTGGGTGGACTCCTAGCAAGTTTGACGGGAGCACGGGACATTTTTGATATATGGCATCAGGTCTGTTAGTTCAGAAACCCCACACAGAAGCTTGTTTTATGAAAGAGAGAAAATAAGATTAAACAGGACAGGGAATGCTGTTAGGAAGGAATGAAAATATTTTCATTACCAGAGTATTTGTATGTCAACAGCTGATAGGGAATGATGTGAGACATTCCCAGAAGGACTCCCAAAGCCTTTTTTCCATGTGTAATAGAACAATTAACAGAGCCCAGATTAAATGAGCAATGTCACGTTGCTTCTTGCATTAAAAAAGTGTGACATTCAGTCTCTTTATCTAGTAAATATTTGCATGTTTTTTATCCTTGGGACTTTAGCTACACTATTTTCAACAGCTCTAAGTTCCCAAGTAGCGGGGAAATTTTAGCTTGTCCAACATAACTTTAAGACATATAGATAGATTTCTTTTATGGAGTATATATTTTTAAAGATTTATTGTTAAGAAGCTCTGTACACTCTCAGTACACGTACACACATGAAAAGGAGGAGGATATTAAACTCTGCTAACCCAGAACTTGTAATACTTTTAAGCTGACTTCATGAGTTAATAAAGGAGGAAATGAGCAAACTCAGTGTCAGACTCTGCTGCCCAGCTCTCCTGGAGCAGCCCTTGAACTGACTCAAAAGAAATTGTTTGATTTTTCAGTTGTTTTTCAATCTTAATGTGGTTTTCAGAAATTTTAGTGTTTCCCTAGGGAAAACAACTGAATGATTAAATAAAAAATTAGCGCTGTTTGAAAAAAAAATACTTGCAGGATTGCTTTATTTTCTTAGCAGCTTTCAGCTTCCACTGCAGAAGGGGTTGAGTTTTGGTGACAGGGCACTTTATGATTTCATGAATTAATGTTGATTTGAAGTGGGTAGAAGAAAAATTGCGATAGACTTAAAGAGCAGTAACATTTAATTGAATTTAGTGTTTGGATATCTTTTTAATTTCCATATCTCAGAAAATTTGCACAAGTTAAATATCAATTACTGATTAATCTTTCTCAGATAACAAACAATTGTAGCAGATTACAATTCAGAATCAGATGGCTCCTTTAGAAGTATTGAGATCTGCATGTCATGTCAGTTATGTGTGTTTATTGAGAAAAGGTATAAACAGTGGAATGTTGTTCCATTTTATATTAGCATTGAACAGACTGGCATTTCACAAGGTAGTCTTACCCGTTCAGTTCTCTCCTCTGCGTTCATCCACTGGTGTTTTTATCTCACCTTTATCCTCTTCCTAAAATCTGGGGGTTTTTGCTAATTATTATTTCTAAATATGGAGCAAAAGTCTCGTGTTTCTCAGGTCAGAGGAACACTTGAGAGAAGAACAGTTAATTCCACTGGCAATATTTATTAATAACATTGCAATAAGCTCCAGAGTAGGCTCAGAATCCTCCTGTCTGCTGTATGTACGTGTTCCTACATTTACACATTGTCACCCTTCCCCTGAAAAAGCTTCCAATATTGCCTGAGGTAGGAATTTCAGAAGGGCCTAAGTAATTTTTCCTTCTTCACACAGGCTCCAAAGCACTTTGCTTTAGAGATATCCAAGAGGTGCTTTAGGACTAAACATAAGTTGTTCCTCTAATGCTTTTGCAGATTTCCTTCTGAGATTCGTAGGTTTCTTCTTTTTGGTTAGTCCCAAGGCTAATGATTCAAGCTGACACCATTCCTGAGAGCTGAATTCTAGTTTGTTATACCAACAGCTCTGAGATGAGGGGAGTGATGGGAACCTGTCTCCTATGTAAAAAAGTCCTAAAATGGGGATGCCAAAATGGAAGGTTGAATTGTGTCAGAAAACATCAGTTTTCTCCATTTTAGTCTCATCTGTGGCTACCTTTGTTTTTTTACAGCATTTGTCACCTCTTAGCACCTCTGTGGAAGTGCAGATTTCAGCGCAACTCAGCGTTTCTTTGGCAGTTGTTCTCTCTTTGTTGTGTGTGCCTGTAAATGTGTTCAGGAGAAACCATTTCTCTGCTGCTGCTCTTAAAATATTTGTATCTGTTATTTATACAGAGCACCTCTCTAGAGCAAAGCTGAAATAGTACAAATACAAGTGTTATTCCTCCCACATCCTTTGCCCACTCAAAAGGTCCCAGAAGTTAGGGTGCTCCTGTGGAAATGGAGGAGGAAAGGAGCAGACCCCTCACAGGTGCCAAGTTGAATGGGCTGCTGCTTCCTGTACAGAGCGATGAGCGTGAAAACAAAGAAGTTAAAACAGTATCTGGCGTTGATTCTCTAATAGTCAAATTTGACACAGACTATTCACACCCCTGTGTATTGCTGGGGTCACTTGGAAGAGGAAGAGGATTACACCGAGGGCGGGGATCCACAAACAAGAATGCAATGAATAACTTGACAAAATCGTGCAGCTCTCTACCCCTTGCAAAGAAGCCTTCACCTCTTGCTGGAGTTTTTTGGCATCTAGGAGAGCTTATCTTCGAGTAACATGTAGAGTGTAAGGTGAATTGCAAAAGAGGAATGCAGACAGCTTCTCCTATCAGCACATTGTTTTGGTTAAGACTCCACTGGAGTTTTGTAAAAATGCGATTGGGGGATGGGAAACAAGACAAAGTCAGCGTGTCCTCGGGGTTTGCTTAGTTAGTCAAATAAGCTTATTGGGAAATTAACACTTCTAGGGTTGGAAAAGAATTGCTAGGCTATTTTATTTTACATAAGACTTGAATTACTGTATCCAGCTGTTTGAAAAACAACCAGGCAGAAAAATAAGCTCGTGTAGCTCGGGCTGTAAATGCAAAGGTGGGGAGCCAGGATCCTGCATCGTCAGCAGGGCTGTGGCAGGTTTACCTTGGGAAAGGAGTATTTTTAGGCCGGATTTGTTGTGAGGGACTGTGGCTCTTGCAGCACTCTGGATGTTGGCACGAGCAAAATTCTCAGCAAATCACCTTCTCTATGAAATTTTTTGTTCTGTTTGAGAGTTATCTGATAACTTCCACCAATATTATCTGGGGTTTCATGACATTTGTAAGTTCATCATTGTAAGAACTGCCTACTTGCAAGGCTGGGTGTCCTGCACTTCCTCATTACATCAGTGTGACTCTTACAGGATCCTTGATGAAAAGAGCCTCCTGGAAAACTCAGATTTATTTTTCAGGTGTTGATTAAAATGTGCTCCTGCATTTTCTACCTGATTTTTAGAGAGAACTAAGCAAAAAAAAAAAAAAAAAAGTCATGAATCTGCTTGATGTGTTGGCTTTACATTAAATGTTTCACAGCACTGAGAATCACTCTTGGCTTTGTGGACTTTATCCCTTGCATTGGAGACACTGTTCCTCTCTTCCCAGCTGGGTGGTGGTGGATGGTGATGGTCTCTGCCCACAGTAGCTCTTAATCTTTCTTCTCCCAGGCTTGCCACTGTACTGTCTAGTTCCCTTCTTCCTTGCTCCTGTCATTTCCCTCTTCTGTGATATTTCTTAACCATATTTCTTAGGTACACAGGAGTTTCAGTGGTTTCTGATTGTTTCCTCCACTGTTTTTACACACTAAGTGTCCTTTACATTCTGTGGTTTTGCAGTTTATCCGCGGAGAAGCAGGACCATCTTGCACTCCTCAGGTAACTGAATCATGGGAAGTAAAGCCTCTAATTCCAATATACTTTAAAGCTGGTTTAAAACATAGGGTATTGGTTTGGTGATAAATCTCACCCATGCCTTGTGGGTTCCAGAGTCCCATACAGTCAGCTGGGAAGCTCACAGTGCTCTGTGTACTCACCTAAGAAGGGAGTGAATTGGGAGAGGTATGTGCTGATTCTTTTTTTTTTCCTTTTATTTTTAATAATTTAAATGTCAAATAAGCAAAAGAGCAAATGCTGGGGAGCAGAGGCTGTGGATAATTGCACTGGTTCTGTGGTGTAGAGATTAATGAGTACTTGTGAATGCTTGAATAAGGGGTGCTGTGATGAAATACACTCTTGCTTCCTTGGAAATATCCCAGCCAGGCTCCGTCCTTCCTCCATGGAGTCCCCTGTCCTGGTCTTTCTGACCATCCCAGAGAGGAGAGCACTGAAACAGGCTCAGGATGAAATGGGAGATTATCTACTGTGGTCCAGTGCCTTTAATGAAACTATTTGAATGAGTAAGGGATAGTGTGTGGGTATGAGTCACCCTGGAACTGCATGTTCTCTCCATGGGCAACCTTCGGGAGGAGGGGGCGGGCAACATCTGCAAGGATTCTGGGGAGAAGGTCACTGCAGGCAAACTGTGTTATTTGATCACTGCTGAAAAGGCAGAGAGGGAAACTCTCAGCTCCACGGGCTGGCAGTTGCTGAGCTGTATTTGGACAGGTATACAGATGATTATATCTGAGTAATACCGAGGAGCATTACAGTCCTTAACAAGACAAGATTTGCACATTCCTTGTCAGCAAATGCCTTTAGGAAGTGTACAGCAGGAAATAAAGAAAGGAGTCCCTGTCTCAGAACCCACAGCCATTTCTGTGTTGCCTGAAGACCTTTCGTTTACCCTGTGCAGTTGAGAGACATTTCCTGAGTGCAAATGCTGCTCTGGGACTAGTGCACTTGTGCTGGTCTGTAACAGCAGGAACACAGATCTCACGTTGTAGGAGCACATTTAACACACAGGTTGTGTCTATGGCTGTGAAATTCAGGGAGTTATGGAAGCTAAAAATTTAGGTAAATACAAAAAAAAGCTTATAAATACTATATATTTCATAAATGTATTATGCCTGTATTAAATCTGTATTAGACAAAAGTGGAATGATCAGCAATTAAGAAGCTATTTCCTAGTAGCTGATTTTAATGTCATTCCAGACATGCAAATGCATAACTCCCTTTTGTCCCATCATGTGTTTTTTCCTGAAAATGTGTTGTGTGCAAGATGAACATTTATTTCTTTTTTATTTATTGAAAGCAAAGCAAACCTTTACATCTTACCAAAGAGCACTTTAAAAAAGCAAATGTTCAACAGAGGGAACTTTTCACTGAAGCAAGGTTTGGTTACTCATTTGCCCTCTGATTATTCAGAGTTGGATTCTGCATTTACTGGAGTAACCCCCATGAAAATCTCTTTGGTGAAACATATCCCTGTGGAAATCCCTCGTGCTGGATTTGATTCCTTGGGTTGTTTGTGGGGGGTTTTTTCCCCATATTTTTTTGGATCTTAAATTGATTTTTATTTTATAGATGAGAATTAAGAGAAATTGCACTGTGTGCCTCTGTATTCAGAGGGAATCAATAAGGTTTCACTTCCCTTTTGCTGGAGCTGTTAGCCAAAAAGGAAGATACATCTTGTGTTTCACTCTAAAAAAAAAAGAAGTGTCTATTCAAGCCTGGTTTAAGCTATCTAATAAGGAGTTATAATTTATCATTAAAAGTCTTCAAACTGAACTTCAGCTCTTCACAATGGACTAATCTTGGAGTGTTTCTCTCCATGGCTGAATCAACTTCCTTGATGTCAGTAATCAACAGCAAATAATTTGTGGGAGTTAAGTAGCAGAAGTAAAGCTCTGGGTCCAGCAATAACTTCGTTCAAACTTTCTCTAATTTTCCCAATTTTATGTCCCCAATTTTGCCCTTTCTTTCATGTTAAATTGTCTAATTAAGTGAACCTGTTAATTCCCTGGACTGTTTTTGTGTGGGTTTTGGGTTTTTTTGTTTTTTTGGGTTTTTTTTCGTGCTGACTATATGAAGCTTCTCTCTTTTTTTTAAGAGGCAAATGGGAGTTCTGTGTAGGGAAGAATAAGAGTAAACCATCCCACTTTGCTTCTTGTTGGCAAACTCTCACAACCCCCTGACTGTCCTGCTCCAGAAAGCTGCCCTCTTTCCAGCAACTGAAATAAAAGCCTTACAAATACCACATTTTGCAAAATAGCTTTTGGGGGGGGGGTGTTACCTATTGTTACAGTGGTAAAAACGATAACTTAATTTCCAGCACTTCCAAATTGGTTACATTTTGTCACACCCTTCCTTGGCAGCCCTTGGTCAGCCTGTTGTGCCCTCTGCCTTCTGGGGGCACCCACGTTACACCAGCCCGTGTCCCCGGCTACTTCGTGGCCAGCGATGGGGATGCAGCTCAGTCCCGGCGAATTCCAGCCATCCCAGGTTCACGTGCAGAGGCTGATCCGGAGCAGCAAACGCCCCAGGGGAACAGTCCACATCACCTGAATTCTGCCAGAGCTGCTTTTTAAATCAAGAGATTCATTTATTATGAAGGTTCTGAGGTAGCCTGGAGGGAATGAACACAGAGGCTGTATCAATGAAAAGTCATAATGCAGGTATAAATGCAGACAGCCTGAAAAAGGTAAATTGGATCAGCACAAAAATGCAATTCCTTCTAATTTAACCACTTTGCCGAGGGGAAATGTTCCAAAATACTGAAGATTTAGCCGTGCTATTCATCTCAAATAAACACAGCATCCCTCTTGCAAATCTCCTTTCTTTCTCATCTTGTGAACAACCTGAATTAGAACAGCTGGATAGGGAACAGCTCTGTCTTACAGATGCTGCAATTCAGATTATATTTTATTAAGCTGAAATGAGAGACATAGTAAACTCTCCCAGGGAGTTCAGAAGTTTCCACCCTTCTAGTAATTGTATACTGTACAGGAAATGGAGGTTAAAAAAAAATTACAAAAAGTCATTCAGGGTATCTCTATCAGAGTCATTGCCTTGAAATAAGTGCTCATCTCAGGAATCCTCTGAAAGAAAGAATCAGGGAAGCCTTTTGGTAGTTTTTGGTATTTGTCAACAAGAGGAAGGTGTCTTGGGCTCTCTGTAGTGCAGCCTCTGTGAGCCTCCCAGCCCTGTGCAGACACTGCATTGCACATCTGTATTTAAAACTGAACTCTGGAGAGCTCTGCCTGCTCAAGTACCTGCACAGATGTCTTGCTTCCTACTCTTGTCACAAGTGCTTTCCCCTAAAGACACCATCTTATAAAAAGTGTGATATTTGCTGTTCCTGCAAAGAGGAGCTGAAAGTATTTCACACTGTTAATCCTACATGCAGGCAGACAAGAGCATTATCAGTGTGCTGCTTTCGTCTCACCAGAGTGATGCAAGATAAAAACTCGGGACTGGCCTGAAACTGGAGCTCCAGGTTGCTCTTAAACACACAGATCCCTCTCTCTGTGGGAGTACAGCTGTGGGACACTCCAGTCCAGCCACCTGGACTCCAACTGCATCTTAAAGGGAGAGCAATGTTTCCCCTCCTCCTTCCTCTCCTTTCCCCTCACAACTACTATTTTAAAAAAAAAAGAAAAAAAAAACCAAACTCAGCAGTATGCTGTTGGGTCTTGAGAATAAGGTTGTTTTGGCAGTTGCAAATCATGACAGTCACTATAAAAGGGAAGCTTTATACTCAGTGTATGCTTTGTGTGGTAATCCTCAAAAAACTTGGAGTACTTGGAGTGTTTCATCCATACTAGTGCCAGAATGATCTTTTTTCTCTCTCAAGTGGAGAACAAGAGAGGATTATCTGGGAAGATGAACACTTAATTTTTTGTTTTCTTCAGTGTCTGAGTCATTAGCAGGTGGATGGTTGAGGACCAGAAGGTCCTGTACCATGTTCTCGTTTCTTCTAACTGCCTATAATCCACTTCAAATTGACCATTAACTTCATGTATCTTAAAAGAGACGTTGTGTATCCCTCAAAAGGAAGGAAATAATTGCTTGCAATTTCTAGATAAGATGCTTTAAGTATAGGCTTCACTTAGCCTGTGCAAATTCCTAAAGCTAAGGCTCCCCAAGGTCTGATAGACAGTTTTTGCCTGCTGGATTATAGTGAAATCACTTCATGCTCCTGTACTTGAGCTCTTTTCATACCAGGGCTCCTGGACTTCTTTATGGTACTTCACAATCTGCCAGTGAAAAAAAGGGTTTGTGGATGTTCATATATTTTATTTGGCCTATTTTACAGAGTAAACATGAGATTGACTGTATTCTGCTAAAATAGTCATATATGAGTTTAAATCATTACAAATGCAAAAGTCTTGTGGGGGGGAAAAACCTGTAAATTGTGACATTAGTCTGATTGTTACACTGAAAATCACCACACTATGCAAAATACTTCTTTTAGCTCTGCCTTTGTAGCCTACCAGCCAAAATAGTCCATGATAGCAGGTCTTAGGAAAATTGAACAATGCATAATACGTAAATTAAGCGACACAGAGTACTGGTGGGACTATATTATTATAAGTACAACTTATAATACAAAGTACAACTATGTCAGCTCTTGCAAGATTAGAGACTAGTAGGATGTTCAGGAAAACTAATTTATACAGGGCTCCTGTAGATTTCAGATTAACATCCTGTAATGTCCTTAAATTGACATGAATCTCTGATTTAACACTCTGTCAGTAATATTAATATGCGTGAATAATTATGACAGTACTAATCAGTGCAAATCTGTGCACACTGAAAGCAAAAATGAAGGTGTCTGAAAGGCACTGGATTCACTTGCTTTATTTATATCATTGGATCTGAAGAGATTGTGAAGGTGTAAAATCAAGTTATATAAAAGGTGATATAAGAAATGCTCAGATTTGTAATTTTATGCTTCAAGAAAACTACTTTGCACTTCTATCTGCAGATTTGGAGCGAGATGCATAAGAAATGTAAATCCTGCATAGTGTGCACTGTATTTTCATCTTTACTTTTAATAAATTTTAAATTATAGGGAATTATTAGACAAGAAAATGTGGCCTGTGATTTTACATAGTTTCTCAGAATTTATTCTTTCCTTGCTGCTTTTTCAGGTGTAAATATTCAACAAACAGTAAAGAGGCACTAAATTTATATTTCTGCTTCAGTGAAGGCTTTCTGTCAGTATCAACTGACTCATTTAAGTACTCAGAGTTTTTACGCTGCTTTGACAGGCAGCCAAAAACCAAATTCCCTGGCTCTTCTGTCCTCTCTGAGTGCTAGAAATGGCAAACAGCATATTAAGTTGAAATCAACTCACAGAATATTGCAAGGACAGACCATTCAGTCACATATCTGACAAATTCTGCATCTATCTAACGAATCTGATGGAGACGAACAAGGTTGTGGGGAGCGGGATTAAGATCATTTGTTGCATTGGTATCTTTCATGTACTAAAAAGCACGTAACAAAAGTAGAAACACAAAACGTTGTGGGCTGGGACCTTTCGATTCTCATGTCAACCAGATGTTTGCTGGCCCTGTCCCCACTGAATGTATCAGTTTGGCATGTGTGGAGGAGAGGAAATCGTTGACATCAGTGAAAAGGTTGCCTGTAGTGGTCTGCTCACTATCTCTTCCATCTGAGGCTGCTTACCCTTTCAAAAAGCTAATGTGAGCTGATGGTTCATTTAGAGAACTGGACCTGGAAAAGGCCCAAGCTGTGTGAGGAGTTGTCCTTTTCTTCCTCCCAAGCCAGCGGAAGATTACAGGCAGTGTAGACCATGACCCTTAGATATTCCCTTGTCCCTCATGTTCACACAGGATGCTTTTGCTGACAGATGATTTACAAGGCAGAGGGTGTTGCAAGCAGAGGATGAGCAGTGACTAAGTTCAGTGCTGAGCAGGAAGTCCACAGGGCTACACAGCACTTCGGGCAGGGACACCAGGAATGTTTCCTTCATGGGGCCAAGGCATGCAGAGCTGTCACTGAAGCTGATTGTGATGGTATCTGCCAGACTTAAGTGGATGTCACCCCTGGAGACATTCTTTCCATTGTGAGAGCTTTAGGAGCAGAGAAGGGACTTTTCTTACACCCAGGCAGCCCAGAGAAATTCACTAGTGCTACATTCAGAAAGATTGTGAGCTGTGCCTGAGGACAAGGGACAGATTAGTGCAGGAGTCTTGGGGAAGGGCAAACATTTGGTTGGACAAGGAGATCAGAAATAACAACGAGGCAGAGGGTTAGGCTGGCTGTGCAAGGCAAGCTATGCTGTGATATGTACAGAAATGTTGAGATCAAAGAAGGGAATAAGGAAGGAGAAAACTGAATTTAGAAGCTGCTGAACTGTTAACCTCCTAGTCTTAAACCAGGAGTAGCTGGACAAATAGACTAACAGGGTTGAGAAGAAAGATGTTGGTAGAATGATCCTGAGACGACCCTTCATTATTCCGTGCTGCTCAGTTTTGTTTGCTTCATATAATATCCTCCCCCGTGGTGTCTTTTTTCTTCCTGAAAAGTCTTGGTCTGTTTTGTGATTTCGTTTGTGAAAGATGCTCCATCCCTTTGATTGGTTTTTCTGCCTTTGACTGTGCCTGCTCCAGCTTGTCCTGTCCGAGATGGGGCCAGGCAACATATTACATTCAGTATCTGAGTGAACCATAGGTGTATACAGTGACACAGTTAGGTTTTTTTATTATGTTCCTTACTCTTTATAAAATCCTACCTATTTTGTCAGTTGCTGGTCCCTGAGCTGGTATTTTTTATAGAACCTTTATTGCAAAATACCTCTATTGCATAGTAATAACCGGAGTCCCTCACTGCGTGCATGAAATTAGGAATTTTATTTTTTTGCTTTGTGCATCACTTCACACTTATAAAAACTTGAGTTTCATATGCCATTTTATGACAGATTATAACGTTGTCATGTAATTTGCTATGGCTGCCTTTTAGTTTTCACTACACTGAAAACCACATATCATCAGGAGACCTCATCTCTCCACTGTTTTCTAAGGCACAGAGGAATAATTAGACATCACAAGCTCTAGTGTAGATTCTTGTGAAACTCCATAGTTTCCTGTGGAAAAGTACTGCTGCTTAATATTTTAAGAAGCTATTTATGAATGTGAAGGGCTACTATTTTTTCACCTACATTTTTTTTATCCCACTCAAGCTTAGAGCTCTGAGGGAGAAAATTGTGTCATGAGTTCTTTGGGGATGCAAGTAAGGTATATGAGTAAGATACTTTCATCTGTGTTTGCTGACTCCTGAAACCAGATTTTGGAGATACAACCCCTTCTCTAAGATGTTTATCTGTACATCTCATTGCCCACGTGTCTTATGGTTCCATCCTTTACTATTCTTTAGTATAATTTCCAATTATATCTATGGATAGTTTGTGGATCTCCCTCCACTCTCCAGAATCCTTCGAACTGGGTATTATCTTTGCTGATTTCCAGTCCTTGTGAGATAAATTAACCACTGCAGCTTCACCCTGACATTGGTTAGAGCTTGTATTTCTCTCATCCTTTCTTCTGTTCTATTGATTCACTCTGAAGCTTAGGCAGGCAGGTAGGTCTGTCATTCATGACATACCCTGTTGTGGGAGGTTGTCACACAAGCATCCTTCTCACTGCAAGTGCTGTATCAGGATTCATTCAGCCTTTCTGTCGCGTGTCACCTCTTTGAAGGAGCTTTTCACATTTGCATCACTGTTTGGTTTTCCTCAGACTTTTTGCTCTTGGTGCCTTTGAAGGAGGAGTGATTTTATTCATTATGCCTGTAATATGTTGTTCTTTAAAATCTTTTAGGCCTGCATTAATATACTGTTAACTTTAACTTGCTTGAGTTCTTTTTTCTTCATTTGTACCCAACTTTATCCTCTCAGAGTAAGTCTGTATTTCTGATATTCTGACAGCCCATTAGCCATTCCAATTCTTTGGTCCTCCTCAAGTCTTTGTGATAAATGTGCATTTTCTGTCCCATTGACATGATGTATCTACATATTCCTGTAGTCTTCAAGTACAAGAATTTCTGGCTTACCCTTTGATTTTAATTTTCCTTTAACAAGCTTCGTACTCTGTACTTGAAGCACTGGTGTGATCGATGTTCTGCTCCTACAAGCAGAATGTGGTTTGGGTGTTAGTGTTCTTGGTAGGAACATATTGAACCAGGGGATGTTCATGGCTCAGGAACAAGTAAAGAATTTTTTCTGCTCTTGTGTATTTTCTGACCAACTGCTTCATGAATCTTTTCTTGGATGGATGTTTTATTTCTTTTTAATATAATATTAGTTACAGAAAAACTTGGAAATGCAAGTAGATTTTAAGGTGATTTTCAGTAAAAGCCATGAGAAACAATTGTCTTAATTAGACCTTTTTTTTTTTAATTTAGGAAAATAAAATCTTGAAATGGATTTCTCAAAAGCCCACCCAAATGATCTCATGTGAACCAAAATTATTAGCTCTCATTTCAAGCAATTGTTTCTCTAAGATAAAATTGAAGGTGGTCTTGATATGAAGACACATTTTGAATACAAACCTTTTATTAAAAATGCATGAGATGCATTATTTTGCTTAGATTCTGTTTGCCCTTTTGGTAAGAAGAATGAAGTGAAAGAGGGACAAATTCACAAGTATTCTTGTTTTTACCACTGAGTTTGTACCACCGTCCTCCTGAGGGGAGGGGGCGGCTGTTGGCACATCAGGGGAGCTGACCTTTGTGGTGACTTGCTTTCCAAAGCTAGTTCCCTTTCTTACAATTCATTAAGCTATAACCTTAATTATAACCTATAATGTTTGAGCTATAACCTGTGCTTCCTTTATTTGCACAATAATACTTTTTCTGAGTGAAACAAAGATAATATAATTAATGTAGGTCTCTTGGGTTTAGATTCTTCTCTTCACATTTTTTATTTGCTAAGGCTCTCTGGTGACGTTCTCCAGTTCCTGACTGGATTGGTTCTCTGCTTGTTTGAAGTTGGGCAGGTGGCTCCTCTTCTTTTTGCTGGTGTTGAAGGAGAGAAGTTGATTAGGACTCTTTTAGGAACTTTTGAAAATAGCATGAGAGTGGTTGAGTGAGCATAATATCCTTTCTGCCAAGTGCCTCTTATACTGTCTGGAAGAGGACACATTTCTCAGTAATGACAGACAATTCATGACAAAGAGTCTGTTGTGATGCAAGTGCTGCCTCTCACTACCCAGTGAACAATCAACTGATGGACGTGATCAAAAGATTTAAAATATATCAGCTAGTCTGTAAATGGCAGTCCTGACAAAAGCAGCATTGCAGCATCCTCTGAAAGAGCAGAACTGCCTCCTCCTCCCTGATAGTTCTACTTTATATAACCCTAGAGAAAGTCCAGAAAACCATACAGTAAAACCACTCTAGAAATAAGGGATCCCTGTACCAAATTTATTTCCAGGATTATTTTTAGTATTGTGAAAGTGGGAGTATTCAAACCCATACATGGAACTAGGATCAGCAGTGGTGCCTGTCCTGGGCATTGCACATGAGGAGTGGATGCTCAGTTGAATCTCATCACAAACTAATCCAAAAAAAAAATGTTTCAAAGGATTTTGGGGAAGAATCCCTTTTCAGATAATTAATGCAAAGTAGTTAAAAAAAGAAAAAAAATCCCATTTCTTCACAAGTGCCATCCCATCCCCCTCCAGAGAGCAATAGTCTGACATCTGCTACTGCTCTGCCTGTTATTATTTGTCTTAGAGCCTCTGCTCATTCTTTTGCTTCTACAGCTGCTGCTGGTGTTTCCTCTTGGTGCTTCCTGCCTCCCTGGCCTAAATTCCATCTGACACCCTCTTGCCCCTCTGGCTTTCTGCCCAGCTGGTTAAGAGATGGCATTCAGTTGACTGCAGCGCTCATTTCTGCAGTAGGGACATAAAATAATATTTGGGTTTGATTTTCTTTTGAGAAGCTCTTCAAGATCCTTTCATGAAGGTAATCTATTATTTTTTCATGCTGACCCTTCAGTTTGATCTCTGATCTGCAGAGTATCTTGTACCCTTGTGAGAATTGTCAGTGCCTGTAAGGACTGCGAAGAAACTTGGGGCAAATTTCCTGCTTCAGAAACCATAATGAGTTGGTTTGGTTGGGGAAAGTGGTGGAATAGGCAGTTTTGTCTTTCTGTTCAACAGTTTCCCAGCCAAGATGACTGTACAGTGTTGCCCTGGCAGCATCCCTGATATCTCTGCTTCCTGCAGACATTTGCCAGTGGAGGGGGAAAAATGGAAGGAGGAATCCAGGCTGTGCCTTCTCTCTTGTTCTTTCCCCTCGGTGTCTCTCTGAAACCCCAGACAGAAAGTGATTCATGTTGAGTCCCTCCTTCACAGCATTTTGGGAGACACTTACTTAAGTCTTCAGGAAAAGCACAAGTGGCTGTCTGGGCTTTTCCATCAACACAGATAATAGTTGGGAAGTGGAGAAGAGCAAGTAACTGAAAGTGCAGCATCTTCTCCTTTGTCACCTTTAATTTCTCAAATCTAAGGCATTTCACTATATAATACTCAGTTTAACCACATTATGGATGACATGGCCAAGATATTTTGGGTGTTGAGAACTGACAGAGATGAGAACTTGACTTCTGCATGATGAGGTATTTGAAAGAGTCCAGAGCTTATGGTGAGAGCTTATCAGCAATATCCCCATATGGATGATCAATATGGAGTTTTTCCTCTCTTTATTAGATCACCAAGGAAACATTCCTGACTCCTGTACTAGCACTGATCCCTGCCAACATGCTGAAGGGTGGGGAGCCTGCAGAACTGATTCTTTGGAAAAGACAACTTTTTTTCCTGTCCTGAAGCTACCAGCTGTATTTTATTAATGGACAAAACAGACTTATGGTGCAATATTATCTTTTCAGCTCTGAAATAGCACCTATCCCATGTAGAGTTTTTTAATTTGGAACCAAAATAAATCCTGACTTAGCTACACTGCAAGTAACCTGATGCTGGCTTTTGCACACAAAATAATGACTTTCTGAAGTGGCTAGAGTGAAGCAGTACATCTACACTTTGATGTTATCACTTGTCTATCATCTGGATGTGGAGCATTTCCTTGCACTGGATAGCTGTAAGATGTTACCTTAGGAGATAATGCTATGCAGGCTAGTAATCCTTTTTTTACAGATGTAAGTATTTCCTGAACAACACACCAGGACCACTAGTACAGTACGGAGAATATCAGGGAAAGGTTAATCTGAAAGGAACACAAGGAGTGACATTCTGACTGATGTGTGAAGTCACAGAACTGTGCCCCACCAAAGAGTGGCCAAGGACATATCTTCCAACCTAAATACTGAAGACTCAGAAATTATATGGAAACAGTAAATTAAAAGGAAAAGAGCTGTTATCATCTCTCTTTCTCATGAAGTTAGTTAGTTAGCTGTGTTGAAGGAGCTGAATGCAAGAAGAGACACAGATCTGAAATACCAGATTCTATAAAGAAACCATTTCCAGGTGGAGGGATCAGTCTGTTTGGAGGCACAAGGTTTGTTTCTTGCAGCTGGCCTTGAATTATTATTTCTCCATGTTTTGCTGTAATGCTGCCCCCACCACAGTTAAGCAGTACCTAAAACATTCTCAGGACTAGGAAACTAATGAATGTGGAAAAATAACTTTAAACTTAAGGGGTAAAACTTTGTAACCTGTGAAGCATGTAAGCTTCATGTAATTTTGTGTCAATAGAATGTATTGGGGGAAGAGCAGGAATAATCTTTTGCCAAAAAAGCTAGTTATTAAGAGAGCCAAGGCCACTGAGCAGTGCCATATCTCGTAGCAAGTATTCCTTAAATTCGTATCTGCCATGCTGAGATTCCCAGCAAAATGTAAGAAAATACTACAAGATGATCTCCCAGAACGCTGAGTAAAAGGCTGAAAACAGAATATATTGGTAGTAGTGCCCTGCAGTCCTGCAGAGATACTTGTGGTGAACTTCCACCACAATATTTCTTGGTGACTCTCCTTCTCCCCCATTTAGTGTGTTCTTGGATGGTGTCATGGACTTCAGAGGGAGGTGCTACACATCAAATTATATTGCCTGTCCCAAAAAGTAAGAATCAGTACAAAAGGGGTTAATTTTGACTTCTTGCTTCACTCTTAGATGGTATCTTGGAAGCGTGCTTGACAATCTTGACACCTGTATATATATTTATTTTTACTGGAACATAGAATTACGTGAGATTTTAAGTGATTCCATTTGGTTTGTAAAGCGATATTTTGTTTACATTGGTTCTTCTGGTTTGTTTTCAAAATGTTGTTACAGTGAGTCCTTAAATATTTTAATTAGCAGCACATTAAGAAATGTTTTCAGGGAATTAAGTCATTTAGAACTTCTGTATCACTTTAACCTGAATCTGGGCTGCTAATCCTGTTGAATAACAAAAACACTGAATTTCCCTCCCTGGCTGTACACTCAGAAAGATGCTTGCAAGTAAACTGCACCTTGAAAGTCAGTCAAGGGAAGAAATGAATTCCACTAGAGTGTCAGTCCTGTAGTCTAGTAGAATGTCCGAAATTCCTCAGGTATCTACTTTTGTTTCATACAATATTTCTGATGATGTTCAATAAAACACTCCCAGAGTGTTCCTTCAAACTGAAAAATGCTTTTGGTTTTCCTATACTTGCAAACATTTGAGTTCCTTGATATAATTACATAGTTTTTAACATCACGTATTAAAAAAGGTTTTTTAAAATACCCAAAGCACTAAGGTCTCTCATTGATTTTATATTTAAGGTATGTCAGATTTTTTGAGACCACAGAAGTACCTCAACATATAAAAATACATCTTTTACAGCAATGTCTGCCAATGTGGCCATTGAGAACTCTAAGGCATAGAGGACCTACATATGTCTATTGTATACACAACTGGGCTTTCCTTGGCAGTGCTGCCTTCCCTTGGATAGGCATCTTCCCTCCATTTTCTGTTCTCTGTGGTTTCCCCTCCTTGTTCTCTCTGATGTCAGTGCAGTTTTTGACCCTCTGTCCAAATCTGCCTGTAAACCCTGGTTTGCTCCTTTTCCATACCTAGAGGCTGATTCTCTTTTTTGAGTTAGTCCTCCTCTATGCTAATAGTTAATAATATTAACTTGTGTCATTCCATTAGGTCTCTTTAGGCTGATATTGCACTGTGAAGTACTGACTCAAATCCCTCCTTCCCACCTTCTCTGCCATCCTTAGCAAAGTGAACTCGTGGGGTCAGCACAGGAGTGAGAGGAAAACATCTTCAGTTGTTCTGTTGCCCTGACTGCTCTCTGGCCTCCTCTCATCCATCTCCCTTTTCAGAGCAGGGTAGTGCTACACCAACTCAAGCAACTAGAGTTCAGATGTCAGTTCAGTTTGGTTGCAACAGCTCTCCAGAAGAGCTGCTTGGTTTTTTTCCTTTGATTGTTTGTTTGTTTTTTGTTGCTGCCTGTGTTGAGGGCCAAGGCAATTGGCATTGAATACTGGATGTTGGTCCCTCACACTGCCAAGATCTGCAGTTTTGTTGATGGCTGTCACACGTTTCAGTTCTGTGATGCTGCTTCTTCTACAGTCCCAGTGCAAGTGTGATTTTCCCTCCTGATAAGGAAGCACAGACTTAGAGCCCCCAACTTCAAATAGCTCCGTTATTCCCTGATGCAACTCAAAACTGCCCTTCTTGTTTTTAGGCCTCTCCCCAGGATTTCGTGGGATAACTCCAGCCTTGCTAAATAACCTCCCCTCTTTGCTCTCCTCTGTTCAGCTACAAGTGGCCTTCTCTCTGACCCTGTTTCTTCTGCCACCTGGAGCAGCCTTCCTGTGTCTTGCTGCCTTTCTGACTCACCACCTATTTGCAAATGCCATGTGAAAGCCTAGAGTTTCAACCTTGCCTTGTAACAATCTGGAGCAGCTTAAGGAAAACAACCTCTGGCTGTTACCCAAAGAGGGTTCAATAATTATTTCTCTAACCCTCCTAAAGTAAAAAGGTTGGCCACCAAAAACAAATAGGAGGCAGACCTCACACACATTAACCATATTGGCTGAGAGGTAACAAGAATAAAATAAGACCTTAAAACATTTCCTCTGCTGCTTGGCAAATACAAAAAAACACAGAGAGTATCCACGCAAATAAAACAGATTTTTTACATTGATTTTTTTGATTATTTGTTTTTTTCTCAAATGTTCTCATCAACTCATTCTTGAAAATCACGTAAGAATAGGTGTATGTTAGATGGCAGTAAGGACAGAGAGAACTCTTCAAGTAGAAATAAGGTTAAATACCCACCAAGAACAGGATGAAGGACCACCAAGCCAGGCAGGACTGACATTATGACAGTTCACGGTTCTGCACTGCTGAGATGGGCACTGTCGCTGCTTTAAACCCCCTGCCCCTTGGCAGTGCAGCTCTCTCCAGTGCAGCACCACAGGGCATGGAGTTTAGTTCTTACATGAAGTGTTTTCCATACTGTGCTCACTGGCAGTGGAAGTAGCAGGGCCAGAGACAAGGTAGCACGAGACAGGCTTTTGGGCTTCAGCGCAATGAAAGGAAGTTTGACTAAAATGAATGTGGCAGGCAAAAAGCATTTCAGAGCCGATTTCCAGCAAGGTCCACGCTAATGACCTGGGGAGCAGAAGGGAGAAAAACGTATTCTGGAGATCACAAAGTTGTCCTCAGTGCTTGTGTCCAGCATTCATTTACCGACTGCTTACTGTTTTCCTCTTTCTATAGTTCCTAAGGGCTTGTTTTTCCTGTAACTTCATATATTTTTTCCCACTGCTGCTTGTGGCTTTACTTGTGAATGCTCATCCTAACCAGCCTCAAGCACCTTCTTACTGTGTGCTTGGGGAAGACAACACCCTGCTTCCAATTAGCAAGGCAAGTAAGTTGGCTGCAGAAGCCTCTTTCTAACGAGAAACACCTCTGATGCTTATTGTTTGTATTTGGTGCCTACTGTCCCTAGTCAAGCTCAGGAGATTGCTGTGCTTGGAGCCAGATACACAGATCTTGTCTTCATTAGGGAAAAGGTGGTTTAGATGTCTTGCCAAAGGGATCCAAAAGATTTGAGCTTAATACAAATCAGTTGCTGTTTTTAAAAGGGGTTTGTTAACTTCGAATAGCTAAAAGAGATTAAAACAGCTGCTGTCTTTGGTGAGCCTGTAGCAATGGTTAAAATCAGGAAATGCCCATGATGTGGCTCAACCAGAAACTGCCAGATGGACTCTGTAGCCAACTCATGGAAGCTCTTTTTTCTGTTACTGAGGTTTCCTTTCCACACATGCAGACCTGCTTTGTGTGGGCACACAGAGGTGGGCCTGCCTCACCTGGGAAGTGTTGCACAAGACGCAGCAAATGGGTAAAACAGGACTTGTACCTTTGAGCAAGTTCCTTATTTCTCTAAGTCTTTGCTGCTGTTCACCCTGTCTGAGTGCACAAGCGGTAGGAAATTGTTTCATGAATGCTGACATAGCCACAGCTTTCCCCTTAGGCCACTTGGCAGAGCTGATGTGGACACACAGCTCTGCTTTCTGGGCTCCCCTTGCTGCTGTTGTTCCTCATGCACTTCTTCCCAGAAAAGGGCTCCCATACCCAGCCTGGGTGTGGCACTTCACTAATGTACCCCATTATTTTGGGAGAGGATCTGAAATATGGCATTGGACTAGATGACCTCTAAGTGTCCCTTCCAACCCAAAGCTTTCTGTGATTCTATAACTTGAGGTCTCAAGACTCAGGTCTGCATTTTGGTTTCATCCCTGACATTTGTGTTTGATGGCATGTATGATTTTATTACCAAATTTCTCATATAAGAAGGAATTACAGCTCACTTTTAATTTGAAACTTTGTTATACTAAAGTTTTAGATGAGAAGGAAAAATTGTACAACTGCAAGGGGAGAGGAGAAAGGTATCATCAATCTGAATGGTAAGATGAGGTCTATGTTTTGCCCATAGTAATGAAGTCTGTAACAGACTTGCCAGCTTTATCCAGGTAGTTTATTATATTTCAGTAACTGTCCTTCAAAGTAGGGCACTCTTCCTGTTATCCATCAGTACTGCAGGCACTGCAACTGTTGATGTGAACAGTTGTTCCTCCACCATTATATCATGTATGTTATTAACCATAATATATGCCAGTCTAACTTTTGGTTAACCTTAATGTGGATAAAAGTCCTTAACATCTCTCTAATGTTTTCTTCAGCTACTTCAGTTACTTATTCTCTGAATTAGAATTAGCGTATATACTGCTATTATATTTAAATACATCATTTGCCTCTCTGTAGGCAAGTGCTAGTTTGGTTACAATTATTGCAATGCAAGCCTGAGACTGGAGTGAGGTTATTGCTTAAATAATATATTAAAGGAAGGAGGCCATTTGGCTTGTTTTGTTATGAAATCTGGGGCGATCATTTGTATAAAACCACGGAAGGCTCACACAAATGACACCTGTTTAAGCTCCAGGGAGGGTGTTCATCTCACTTTGTGCTAGAAAAAAAACAGCTTGAGAGTCATTAGTGAAGCAGGAGAATGGCAGAAAACTTCCCTCCTGCATCTCTAGTAAGAGATTCAGGAATAGCTGAAGCAGCTAAGAAGTATCACTCATCACTGCTCCAAAATCTAAGGAGAGTGTGGAGGTGGGGCGGCTAAGAGGCTCTTGGAAACTTTTGAAATCATTGTTTTCATGCTTTAAGGATTATATTTAACCTTCATTAAATGTTCAAGTAAGTGAATATTTTGGTTTATTTAGTGGAGTTCAGGTTGCAGTATAGACCACCACTCATTTCTGCTTTAATCTTTCTGCTTGTGGAGAACATTTAGCAAGTTTAGACACTATTTAATCTCTTTCTTTCAAGTCTCTTGTCTTAAAACCAGCAATAAAAGGAACAAAAAAAAGAGTCCTATGTACATCTGATATAAACCAAAACTGTGCTAATATTAGCTTTTCAGAATATCTAGGAACTAATCACTTTCTATTTTGATAGACTAGACAGGATATCTGTGGGCTAGGAAAATTTCCAGTGTATTACTGGGTTTGATTCACAGCAGACCCGTGCAGCAGCTACCTGCAAAACTGTACAGTGCTGGTAACACACAGCTCACAGCACTTCTTTTGAGGGGGAACCTGAAGTGCAGTTGTTCACAGTGACTCCCTGCCAGGCTTGTCCCAGGATAAAAGCTGTGACAGGCTGTCCCATTCAGGATTTCTGAAAGGTACATAGCAAGGTTTTATTCCTGGAGGTTCCTGGCATTTCATCTTTCTGATCATCTTTACCTGCTGGAGTGAGGTTTGTCAGTGTGAACTTGCAGAGCCAGAGACATGAAAGGAGTAGTGAAGTTCTTTTAAATGAACTAGACTCGCTTCCAAATAACTTGCCTGATGTTTTCATCCTGCTGGAGACCGAGAGTTGTGGGGCTCTGTATCTCACAAGCAAATGACACAGCCGTGATTCTTGCCCTAAAGCAGCTGCAAACCAAGACTCCAGTCCTGTGATCAGGATGTTGGTAACCCCCACGAGCCCTCCAAGGGCTCTGAGCTAGTACTGCACTCAGAGCACACTCATTTTTGAGACTGGGACTGCAGAAGGTTGGAGCCAGATTTCTTAAGGTAGCTGGTGCTGAACTGCCCCGGGCTGAGGAGACTCGATGGCTCTGGCTGGGAGTTTCTGAAAATAACCCCCAAACTCTTGATTCAAAAGGAACGTGACACTGTGCAAAGTTTCCTTTCAGGCAGCGAGAGCTGGGATCTGCCCTGTGCACGCACAAGGGCTGGATTGGCTTCGGCAGGAGTCAGCACGCTCTGGCAAAGACACCGTGCTGGAAACAGCATTCTGGTCATTCTTCTGCATGTTCACATTAGTGATATTTTCCAAGGTGAAGACAGTCTGTACTAATGCAGAGGGAAAATAGCGGGTGAGGTTATTTTGGCCCGTGTTATTTAGGAAGTCAGACTACATGATCACCTCACAATCCATAAAAAATAAAGTACTAAGGCTGGTGGAGCTTACTCTGGGTCACACATCTATCGGGTCTATAAAAGTGTGTCTTCAAACGCTGCTTGTAGAGAACTGTTGTGCTCCCTGTTACCTGAGTCTCCGCTTTTGCTGTGCCTCTGATTAGGCTCGGGTCTTTCTGATATTCCCGTACTCCCCGTTAATTGCATGTGTGGAGTCTGAGGCACTTCCCTGGAACCGCCGGGGAGTGTCAAGTTCAGCTTTTGTGTAAGCGCTGGCAGGCGCCGGGAGCAACTGGCTCTGGAGCCGTTTGGAGCGCTGGAAGGGGTGGATGGGAGACATATGGCAGGGAGGGGACACGGCGGGAGCGTGGGGACAACCCCCAGGGGAGCCCGGGCCGGCCGCGCCGAGCCCGCCGCAGCCGCGGACAGGGGACTTTGCTTTGAGCCCCGGAGCTGCCCCTGCAGCCCGCGGGTTTGAATTCCTAACAACGAAAACCCAATAAACTAAAACAACAACAACAGGGGAAAAAAACCTCGACCTCCTAATAGACCAAATTATCCCCCGTATAAACTCAGTATTGTCTCTCTTCATCTTCAGTGCTTTTTCTGCACTTTCAGAGATGTGATTTCTTCCCTCTGTTCTTCACACTATTTATGGGCAGTGTTATAACTAGGCTTGGGTGATGCTTTGCAGCGTGCTGTTATTATTCACCAAAAATACAAGTTCTGAAATCCTTTACTAAATTTAAAGCTTCTGAGGAATAAGAGAATAGATTTTAAAAAAACAAAAACAAAAAAAACCCCACAAACTATTGCAGGATTTAAATAAAGTTTTCGTTTCTTATTTCAAATGACATTTTTATTTTGAAATTCAAAATTTTAATTTGCATAATTCTGTGGACTGGCAAAAACTACAAAGTTCAATCAAAATTTAATTTTGGGTCAGCCAAAAGGGCTTACTTAACCCAGGAAAAAAAAATAATTAAAAAAAATAAAATAAAAACATCTGAAAACAAAAATTTCTGAGAACTGAAAAAAAGTGAAAAATCTTAAACTTCTAGTTTAGTTAGTGAACAAAACTTCTTTTGTTCCTTTCATTGATCTCTGATGCTGCTGAGTTGATAAATCTTCATCCAGCTTCTGTTTGAATAATTAAGACATTTTCTGTATATTACATTTCCTGGTAATATGATAGCTTCACTTTTACATAATGCTGTTTCAGGATTTATAAGACTGGAGGCAATTAATTCTAATATAATTGTTTGTTACCGATTGGAGATCATTAACAATTGCACAGACTAGCAGATAGAGTTCTTCAGAAAACAAGGATAGAAGGAATACACAAAGCACTTTTTTTTTTTTCAAGTACTTTCAGTAATAAATTTAAATAAAATAGGGATTCAAACAGAAACTGCAAGTCAGAGTAAGCTCTGTCCTGGCAGGAGTGGGCACTGGCTGCAGCAAGGGTATGCTGACTTACAGGCTATGGAGATTTTGGGAGATCTCTGCTGCAGCAACAGGGACATGAGCTGCTGTCTGGCATAAATTTCAAGCAAAGAAATTGTATGCATGAATAAATCATAACAGCACCAGTGTCACGTAGAGGCCTCAGCTCTACCCAGAGCCTGCTAAAGTCTGCACAATCACCGAGCTGCTTGTTACCTAATAACTGTTCTGTCTCTCCTTATATAATGCCTATTTTTTGGATGAATTGCTACATTCACCAAAGCCTCAAAAATATCTCTAGTGATCAAGTCCTGATTATACACTGCACATGAATTGAAAGGTCCTGTTCCATAACCTTTTTTTGACTTTGAAATGTGCATACCATTTCAGGCGGCTTTGGAGTTTAGTGCAATCTGTTTCCACTGAAGGCAAGCAATACTGGAAATATGATTACAATAATTGTATTATGAACATGGTATTGTCATGATCAAGTGAAGGGCTCCAAAATGTAACTGATAAAATTGTAGCTTTGACCTCCATCTTTAGCTTAAAAACCTGATCCAGTTCAGATATCTACTCCGTATTAGCCTCGTTAACACAAAAAAACAGCCTAATAGTTCAATCACCACTCCCATGAGTCACTACACAGACAATATTCAGGTAAACAAGAGCTTGTGGGAGAGGAGAAACAGGATCCATCTTTTGATGTTGGTTTAGAGCATAAAAGACTAAATCATGCACTGTAACAGTTCCATCAGTTCCCTGGAGTCAGAGCAACAGAGAATTCGATTTGAAATTCCTATGTAAACACGCTGGGGCAAATTCATGGTTGATATGAATTGTTGTAACTTCCCTGACTGTATTTGACTCACTGAAACCAATGAATTTGGAGCTGTTTACACCAAATGAGGATTCATCTCCTTCATAAATATTTATGCAAAAAATAGGAAAGTTATAGTAATTTAAAAATATTTTAATGTGGTGTTCCAAATCATACAGAACATAGTAGACCCCTTCTGCTTTGTTTTCTTATCCTCTGGCTTCATTGAGGTCCTAATTTGAACTTCTCCGCTAAAAATGGGAAGAAATGTGTAAATTATAGCAGCCCTACCATTAGCTTCAGTTTGCAGAGGTGCCATTGATACAGACTTTTGCATTTATTTTGGGTGGAAAGTGTCTATTTAAATTGTGAGATCAATCGTCAAATTAGATGTGTGACTGCACACATCGTCCCCATGTTTATTTTCTTTTCTGGCACACTTGTGGCTCTTTGGGTTTGAAGAATGTAACTCAATTGGAATGAGCCTCAGTGATAAAATGGTCATCACATAAGATGTCTTTGTGTTGTTTTGAAATGTACTATTACAAGGCATTTTAATAAACTTTGTTTTTATTTTCCTTGATTAATAACACATTTGCTTGTGAATTTTTTGGGATGTTTGATTCATGGTCTTTCCTTTCTTTTCCTTAGAACTCCTTGGTGGCAGCAGCCTACAGGAGGCCTTGTGGGACTATCCCATGGCGATCTGACCTGGTTCTGGCTTTGTCCAAGTAATTTTAGTCGCACTAACACTTTTGACCCCTGGTGTCATTGATAAGCTCCAGAGCACTGAGTGTTGGGTCAAAAAAGTTTTGAAAGATCTACAGAAAACTAAATTCTTAAAGCCATGTGATTGATATTTATTTGTTTTAATTATAAATATAGAAAATAATACTCTGTCACTTTCTCTTCTCTGCCTATTCACACTGACAGAGAAGCTGTTTTATGAAGAATAGATTCATTACATATATTACATGCTGTCAGTGATGTAAAAGAGAACAGTTCTGTTCCCATCTTCTCTGTTCAATTGCTGATATGATTTAGTAAGAAAAACACTGGACATTGTGTAAGGCATTAAGCAACAGCAGTTGATCACTTCAACTAATATGGTTTCACTATAAAATACTATCATCTTCTTTTGATTGGCATTTGCCTTTCATAGGGATGTTTGGCTAATGCACTGCTTAATAGTCTCTTCTCTTTTTCTTTTCTTTTTTTTTTTGGTTAAAACTGGCTTTAATCTTTAAACTGTTTTCACAGAGCAGAAAACTGTGTCCCTTTGAACTCATCCTCTGATGTCATAAGAGCTGGGAGCTGACATGAATTATGCTGTTAAAATACTGACATTTCAAGCAAGGTACCAGCATGTACTAAAATACAGTAATGCATGTTGCACTTCAGAATATTTTTTTAACATACTATTATTAGTGGCAGGCTCTTTGGTCTGAATGCCTTTGATAGGTGAAATTAGCACGCTGTTTTTCCAGCCTATGTATGGTAAATTCTTTCCCCTTTTGGGGTCAAAAAATATAAATATTAAAGAAAACTCCAAGTGTCGCTATTTGCAAGGTTACAATGTTTGTTATTAGAACTGTGGAATATGTTGAGTCTTTTAGGGAAGATAGTATGAGGGACCCATGAAAGGACAGGAAACATCTATATTTGCTGGCAAAGTGCCTTTATCAAACATATTGCTCACAGTGCCATCCTGGTGGCACTGTGGGGAAGGACAGTTCAGCTATGCGGTATGAAAACATGCCATCATATCCATATTTCACAACACAGCACGTGTCAGTCAGGCAGGAGTGTGAGTTAATTAGATGAGGTTCTTTGCAGGAAGCCAGTTTTGTGGACAGCTAAAAAAACTGAGGATGTTCAATGGAATTAGGTCCCTAATCTTAATCCGGTCCCAGGAGAAGCAGTAAAATGCAGGAAGCACTTGCACAAGGCTTCCTCTGGGTCGCCCAGAGATGTCCCACAGAGAAGCCTGGTTTTAATGCTGCATTCCTTAGCACAAATAAAGCACAGCTTTACATCCCTACTTGTGCAAGACTTTAAAAGAGGCTCTTGTTGTGCCCTACAGCATAGGTATAGTGAGGCAGTAGTTTCCCTTATATTTTTTTTTTTTAATACAACAGGATTAAGCCTTATATGAAGAAAAAGTGTACTTTGGATCTTAAACAGGATAAGAAAATTATATAGTGCTGTGCATACTATAGAGAACTTTGAATTTAGCACCATTTATTTCCATCCATGTAGTATCATATCACTCCTCTAACTGTTGCTTGTATAAACAGTTTTGATTCCATCGGGCAATTTTCCTGGTTGTGTTAACAGAGATTACTCTTCCCATGAGTGTATAGAAGGCTTGGAGGTGCTTTTAATCTCCCTATTTGTCTTGTCCAAAGAAAAAAAGATCCAACCAATCAAAAAGCCCCCAGCCTTTTATTTTTTTGAATCTAGTCCACAGCTCCTGGAACTAACTAAAACAAGAGAAAAAGAAATCTAATGCATTTGTAAATAATTCCAATTAAAAATAGCAGTTTTGGCCGGCTCAGGATGCCTGGGCTCCGTATGGAAGCAATTCTCCTGGCTCTGTCCACCCTGGCTGACCCGGCCGAGCTCAGGCTGGTCCCCAAGGTCCCTGCAGGGCAGTGAGGAGGGGGAGAGCCTGGCCTGCCTGGAGACACTTGGTGCTTGGTGTCCATCCTGTAGAGCACAGAGAGCCTGTTTGCCTTGCATTAGGAATGTCCAGGGGCACCATCGTTGTGTCTGTGCCGCAGGCACGTTCCAGCCCTCTTTGATTTGTGACAACACGGGGAACCTCGTGCCTGTGACAGGGATCCCATGTGCTCATCCCCCAAGGCAGTCCCCAGTCCCTGAGCCTCACCTGAGAGGCTGTAGGTGAATGCAGATGTGTTAAGGAGAGAGCAGGAGCTGGGGGAAGCTGGTGGGGCTGAGCCGGGCAGCACAGCAGTGCCCTCACCCAGAGCAGGGGCAGGGGTGCTGCAGAGGCCCGTTCCACTTTGTCTCCCTATGTTGTGGGTGAGCTGCACCCTCTGTGCATCCACACAGGAGCGTTAGGAAACGTAATGCTTAGAGACAGTGCAAATGCATAGTGATATGGGGGTATTGGTGAGTGTTAAGTAGAAATAATCATTTAAACAGCAATTGCGCAGCCATTATCAGTCATCTTCACCAAAATCTTCAGGCAACTCGCCAAAAGCAGTTATCTCCCATAAAGATTTCTGTTATTTGAAGGCAGGCCCAGATTTAAAACCACAAGATAAAGTGATTATATGCAAAAGAAACTGTTGCTACCAAAAGAGGCCTCAGAGGGAGGACTGTCACTGTTCTGCTCTGGTTTCAATGCCCTGTGTTGCCATTTGACTCATCTGTAGTGGACCTGTCTCTTGAGCTGCACTCAGTGGGAGGACACGAGGGTGCAGAGCGTGCTCATGAGAGTTTCTTGGCCACTTCTCCCCCGGTAGATTAACTCAGGCTGCTTGAAAGAAAATACTGATAAAGTTTTGTTCAGGTCAAACAATTGTGTTCTGTTAAACATACTTTATTTTCTTTAGAGTCTTTAACTTTTGTCTTGATTTTTAGGGTTTTCTTTTTGCCAAAACAGTGTGAAAGATGTGAGAAATTTTCATCTTTTTTTCTCCCAAAACAGAAAAAGAAAGTGGGATAAAATACCCTAAGAAATAACCAAATCCAGGCCAGATGTACCTTTAGCCTTGAACAAGGAAAAGCAAAAAGAAAACAATTTGTGATATATTTTCCCAGAAATAGACTATTTGGAGGGAGGAATAGTTGCTTGGTTAGAAATAAAGAAGGATGGGAATTATTAGAAAAAAAGAAACAGTGAAGTATAAACCAGGAAAAGGAAGTTTGGAAGAGTATGAGAGACATAGCAGGGGTGGAGCAAATGCATACTGGGAGACCCCAGGGTACCATATGTGGCTTATGAGTTGATGGTCTGTCATATTCTACTACCCCAAGTTCCCTAACAAAGTTATTCCACTGGGAGGGATGATTTTCATCTTCTCCAAACCACTCATAAAATTTTGAAAAATAATAATGCAAAAAAGAAGAGTGAACGAAAGGGGAGAGGTCAGGAGAACTTGCAGGTTCAGTAATACATAACAAGGTGGTAGAGGTTGAGAGAGGGGGAGGATCCCCCAGGGAAGGAGAGATTTGTGTCTAAGCTCAGTGAAGCAGGCAAAGGCATTTACACAGACCTGTTTTGCTGTGAAGACACGCAAAGGGGAGAGAAGAGGTGGAACACCCAGCCTCAGTACACTGGTGCTAAAAGACTTGTCAGAAGAAGCTTGGGAGAAAGAGGTCAAAATTAGGAAAATGAAAAAACTTTTAAGAGCTTTGAAAGTTTAGAAATTCAAGTGGAGATGTCTTGCAATAGAAGGCTGTGTCTTTTAGGAAAAGAATGTGAAAAATGTGGGAATGTTGTATGCAAGCTGAATTTGTGTTTAAGTGCACTTTCTAATACTTTGGGGAGTTTTTAACATAATGAGAAGGATTCTTGGACAACCTCTCCCCCAAAAAACCCTCAAACTCTCTCTGGCAGCAAGGGTGCCACAGGCTTCATGAGTCTTGGGCTTGGGGATCTTCTGAGCCTTCCCAGCTCCCACTCTGGCGTGATCAAACCTTAACTCCTAAGTCATAAAATACTGATCACTACTGATCACTCAAAGGATTGCTGTGGAATCATCCCACCTTGGTTCAGCACTGCTATTCACACCAGAGCTACATTTTCACTGAGCCACTCAGCAAAGGGGTTTTACAAAAGAGGAGACAAATCTGAGAGCTGAAGTGCAACCTCCTGAGAGGTAATGAGCAAACAAGCTGCTGTGGATGGATGTATTACACATCACTTGTGTGCAGTGAAGACATCTGTGGGGAAGAATAATCAGTGAAGGCAGCTGAAGAGCATTGCTCTGAACAGGCTGGAACCCAGCAGAGAGAACTGGCTTGAGCCTTGGCTCGTGAGCCTCTGGGAACTGGAAGCTTTTTTCTTTACAGTTTAAAAATCTGTATTGTGTAAAATTATTTAATGCTTACTATTCAATTGATTTTAAAGTGGATAATCATCACTGAGCTTTAAATACACAGAGCTTGTCGTTGGAGCTGCAGATTTTCTTTGTTAATACTAACATTAAATATTTATTCTGGATAAGGATAATGCAGTAATATGGGGAAACACCTGCGATTGAACTGCTGTGATAAGGATCTCTACTATACACTTCCACTGCCAATATTTTCACAAACCTCAGTAGATTCAGTGGTAAATAACTTTAATTCATTTTCCACTCCTTTTGTCTCACAAATTTGAATGTATTTGATGCATGAATCTTTACAGTAGGTTGTAAACCCCAATTCATGTCTTTAAGGACCTGTACTAAATTGTTTAAGGAGTTCTGCCTGACAGAAGCCCTTTTTCTCCCTCCAGCACTAATTGGGTGATGATGATTGGGTCGTTTTGGGAAACACCAGAGCAGAAGAAGGCAGCTGGAGGCAGTATGTGAGAAAACCCAAAACCATGCACAGATTTAGAATTTTATGAAGCTACAGCAATTCACTGTCTCACTTCAGTGAAACTGTATTACCAACAGGCAGCTCCTCTCAGTTTGCTTGGACAGCCCCTTCTGTGTGGCTTCCTAAAACCTGTAAGAGGGTAATTTTTTTACTTGGAGAGTGGAGAATGAAGTGATGTGTTTCTCCCTTTGGCAATTACATAGTCAGGGAAAGCTGATGCTGAGTACCTTTTTTATATGTTTGTGAATGTCAGATGCTTCTTCATCTAGTGTTACATGATGGTGTTACATATGGTATTTTTAAATGTCTTAGTGATATACCACACATAAATTTAACTACTTTAAGTAGTATTTTGCTCCAAAATTACTTAGATCTTTTTTTAAAAACCCTCTTCAGTTTTGTGGTATTGGTATTTATTAAACAAACAAACAAACAAAACCAAAACTAAAACTCCAGTCTTTTCACATAAGTTGTCATACATCCTTCTAAGTATCTGATTGGGCTCTTGCCTGCAGGAAACTACTGCACTGCAGGACATTATTCTGAGCTTTGAGTTTTGTAGATACAGTCATATCTTTTAATATTAGTGACTGTTAAGACCCGTGTAAACCTGGATCTTGTAAATTCAATGCAAATTTCCACTCGCTTTAGTGAAGCTGAGATTTCTCTTTCTTGGTAGAAGGAGGAATTTCTCTTTCAGCCTTGTAAAAAGCCAGAGGTAGCAAAGTGATGTGTCAGAGTTTAGAGGAAGAGCAGGTGAGCTGTGGTCCCAGGCTGGTTCATCTGTGTGAGAGCGACCTGGGGAAACTGTTGGTGATGAAAAGAAGCTTGTTCTTTAATTTCTGTCCTTATCTGAAAATCCACGTGTTCAGGAACTACCCACATCCTGAATTATTTCAGTCCTTATAAAGCAACTGCTGTTCCCACAAAGGGTGGCATTTCCAGGTAGTCAGAGCTGCCCAATTCTGGTCCCTGCATGTCCAGGCAGGAGCTGTTGCTTTCACAAAGATCAAAATCCACTTTACAAAGTCAGTTTTGCAGCATAGCACATTTAACTCAGACTGGTGTGAGGACTTTGGAGTTACCAGAGTGTCCCCAGCCTTTTCCCCTCTTGTGCTGTTTTGTGCTATGACTAAGTGCAACATAAACAGGAGTATTTGCTTGCTTCCATTCAGGCAGTTAAACACCCATTGAAAACAGCTTTGTAATGAATCCCTGCTTTGAGTAGGAATACATTTGACAGCAAAGAAACTCACTGCTTCTGTTTTCTGTTAACTGTAACAGGTGGTATACAAAGCACTGAAAGGCAGCAAATACTATTTTTTTTATAATATAAGCAACAAATAACAGTTCTGTAATAATTTCCTTTGCATTTTAAATAGCTTTTTGATCAGGTTAAATTTATTTGAGATAAAAGAATTGTTATGTTGCTGCTTAACCCACAGATCCTCTCATTTTCTTTTGGTTTATCTCAGTACTGCTTTAAAAACTCCAGTGAAATCTTTCTATAGACAACTAAATATCCAGAAAATGTTGTACACCTTTTCTTCTGGCTTCCAGTTCTGCTTATGTTCTTTTTAAAAAAGCTTATCCATCTGGAAAACACAGCCAGTTAAAGATGCCTTTCTCTGTGTCAAGTCCTTCCTTCACGTACTAAACTGTGCAGTAACTATTACTCTTATAACTGATGATTGCAGGCTCTGGGACAAATATTTTCTACTGTAATTATAGAAAATAGCACAGGGCTGTGCTGTGTGTAGCCCTGTTCTCAAATGAGGACTAGGCAGAGGAAACCTAATATGTAGATGAAATCTAATAATAACATGGCGGTTCTTCTTTTTCAGCTCACTGAATTGTGCTGTAAATGGCTGTGAGCAGTTCAACTGTCATGCAGGGGAATGCAATGGCAGCAGGGTATCACTGATGGGTTGGCTGCCTTTTTCTGTGACTGTTTCTAGAGTATGTAAGTCTGGATTATTGCTTTTTTACCTATTGAAAAGCAATCAACAATGAAGTTAGAATGTCACAGAAAAATTGTGCATCTCTTTTAGGAGTTTCTTCTCTGTGAGTAGAGGGCTAATCCTATTTTTGGTCAAGTTACGTACAGGTCTGCCAGAGGAAGGACATCCCACAGCACTTAGGCAGCAGTAGCAGCAAGTGAAGGGCACTGCATCTTCATTCTCTAAGTGGAAAGTGGGAAATCAGCTCAGTTAGAGAGCAACTTCTAGTCTGTGGTTTCCTCTGGGTGTCAGTCATATGATCAGACATGAGTAACAGGTCCACAGAAAGGAATATTAACTTAAAATCAGATGTTGAGGATGTTCCTGTTAGAGTGAGGAGCTATAAACCACCTACACTTGAAGCCAGCTGACAAGGAATAGACCATAATCTATTCATAAAAACACAGACCATTTATTTTTAAGCAACAAGTGAGAAAAGAGAAGCCTCGAGGGTTGTATTTTTATAGAAAATAAAAATTACAACCATAACAAAAAAAGCTGATAGCAATGAGTTTAGTAAACTCCAGTAACTGTGGAAGGATCAGTACCAGTAGGCCTGTTTTCCTACAAAACTGGTTCCAGACAGACAGGAGGATGTCCATATCACGGCTCTCCCCAGGCAGAAACACACAGCTTTGGATCCTGCTCATCCTTTACCTCAGCTCTCCATGGGAGTGACTTCACCTCGTCCTGCTGAGCACCAGGGCCAGGCTGCCCCACTGCCCTGTGCTGCCAGGGCTGGGGACTCCCTGCAGCACAGCTACTGCTCTCCCACTGCCTTGGCAGGGCTCAGGTCACTTTATTCTCATTATTTTTATCTGATTCTTTGGGTGACATCATTCACTTTCACTTAAGCTACTGAGAAGCCTGAAATACCTGCAAACACTGTCAGGTGCCTGCCTGTGTTAAACTGAGGGCCAAGTGCCTGCAGGGGTCGTGCTGATTTGAGGAGTTTATTGCTGCTGTACTGACATTTGCTTCAAAAACCAGCGTGTTCTCAGAGCTTGCTTGTACAGCCTTCATGAAATGATCTGGGAACATTCGCTGAGATTAAACGTTTTCTTTGTTTACTTTAAAGATGACAAATTTATTTATCCAAACTTCTTATTCTGTATTGCCTTAGCACCCATATACATAGGAAGGCTTAAAAAAGCTCCAACAAATTAAGTGAAGATGTTAATTTAAAACGAATTACTTTAACTGCATTAAAATACTGTGTAGGAATTCTTTTTAGAATTTCTGTGCTCTAAACTGCCTTTAACTTAGATAACTCAAAAGCTCTTGGTTGCAAATAAGTTGGGGGCTTAGGCCAATTAATTAATCCACTTGAAACTGTAATTCAGTGTAATTTCCTGAGTGTGTGTCTGTAGGCAATTCTGAGGGGAATTGCTGCAGAAATGGAAACTACTGAGGGTTTTTCTCTCTTTCAAAGGACTTTGGTTCCCATATATGTCTGGTAACTATTCTTCAAAATGTAGTCCCAAGCACAGAAAGCTTCTGCAGTGACTGTGTTGTTGGACACGTGGGTTTATTACCAACCTCTTACACAGTCTCAGTACCCTCTTCATCAAATTCTCATTAAGCTTTTCTCTAAGAAAATGAAAGTTCCTTAGAGATGTTGTTCGTGTCAGCCTTCCCAACTATTTCCAAGTCTTTTTTTAACCTAATGCAGTGGAGTTTAGAGAAATACTGTGAGCTTTGTAGTAAATCTTCAAGGAAAAATTCTGCTGGCAGAATGTAAGGCACATACCAATCATCAGTGGTAGATGCTGCTTCGGTATGGTCTGTGCTGGCCTCAATAGGTAGAATATAGCTTAGAAGGGTTTGGGATTATAACAAATTAAGCTGTAAGCTGTGGTAGTGGTGCAGCAGTGTTGTGTGCAGTTTCTTCTCCAGTGACCGCTTAGAGCCCTTGAAATTCTAATTTATCCTTTTCCAGTATAGAATGTAATAGCACCACTGTTAAAAAAAAAAAAAAAAAAAACACTCTCGAATTTATACCAATTATTTAATGGCAAAATAAAAATTTTTTATTCAACTTAACCATTTGGCTGGGGAAAGGCCCTACTGTGTTCTTTCTTTGAAGTCTGAAAAAAATCTGGCCTAGGTTTGCTATTTGGGAAAAAGAGATTTGTCTTGTGTAACAATTATTCTCCTAATGCCACGGGACACTCCGGGTGCGTTGTATTTTCCTGACATAAACATTTACCTCATCTTTTGTTTTTATACAAATGGCAACACAGATGAGACTTGTAGAATTTGGAAAGAAAAGAGCCTTCTAATAAGGGATTGTCTTCTCATTAGCCCTACTGATTTTCCAAAAGATTTTGCTTTGTGTAATGCATTATAATTATATGACAGGAGAACGGTGGAGAATATGGCATAGCATTTCCCATAGGTTTCCTTTCTGAGATAAGAAAGATAAACATTCTGCTTTACTTCTCCAAGAACAAACAAAAAAAAAAAAAAAACCACAAAAAAAACCCCTCAGCAGTTTCCTGCGAGGCAGTTGGATTTGAGCTGCTCGCTGGAGCTGAGGCTTTCCACGGCCAGACAATGATGTGTGTCGTGCAGGGAAACTGGGTGTACAAAGTAAGGAAGCCCCCTGCACTGAGGTGTGTGTCCTCGGCTTCCTGAGAATGTGCCTTATCGCCCAAGGGTCCCTACACACTCACACGCCTCTATCTGCGCGGCTCCCGGAGGAGGAGAGCAGCTGTTTATTTTTCCAGGGCGCTCTCTGTTCTGGGGGAAACAAGGGAGGCCTTTAATTGGATCTCTCTTTTGTTCCTGGATTGCTGCGGCTTCAACGAAATCGGGAGGAGCGGGAGCAGGACCGAGGTCTGGTTTAGGGTATGCGTAGCTTGACTCTCAATGACCCACCTCTGTTTCAGCCGTGACACCCGGGCCAGGGAAATATTTTGCTTAGGCTGGCTTTGCTAAGCAGGGAGAGGATCTCTGGTTACAGGAGGAGCGAGCAGGAGCGGTGCTTTCAGTTTGCTCCGCTCTCTACTGCACTTTTATGGCCTGAATTGTGCAAGAAGGGAACAAATACCCAGGCACCTCTTCCCGATACCAGTTGGGAAGCACGATCTGCAGTTTCCAAAAAAAACTGGGTGGGTGAGAGATTTAAAAGCTTTAGAAGGATTCAACAGAAGAAGCTGGAAAATTGCAGTAATGCTCCCGGTGTTAGTGGTTAACAACAGCGTCAAACACAGAGGGGTGACCTCCTCCATAGCTGCAGAACTTTGCAGTTCCCTGCACTTTTGCTTTTCCGTTTAACTTTCTCATCTGTAACTTCTTTTATTATTCTCAAACCAAGTTTTGTAACGCACTGACATCTGCTGTGTGTTTGGCTAATACAGTCACCAAAGGACCCAAATAAGCCTTGCAGCCCAGGCAGAATGGGGTTTGAGGAACTGAATTTAAGAAAAGGGGGAAGGAGAGTGGGAGAACCTGGTAAGTCATTATTGATACAAGGAGCTAAGAGAGAGCAAGTCACCCTGCCCTTAAGGATCTTATACTTGTTTCATGGAAGAAAGGCACAAAGTAAGCTAATTTTAGTCATACAAGCAGCAGTTCTATCGATTGACTGAGGTTATCACTGTTTAGAAAAAGCTACATTAGCTCACTTTTTCCTTTATTTTTGGTCTAGTTAGGGTCGTGGTTATGAGATGGGCACACCATCCAGGTGAATAGCTTTTCTGCCAGTTTTCAGAAACTGAACTTGAAAGGAAACGGGGCAGCTGAATTAACCCCATTACCGGCACAATAAAGTGTATCATTTACAACTGTTCTGCAAAATGGGAGCAGCTTCCACCCCATCCACAAATAATTGTAGGTGCTATAACAGGAGCATATTTAAAATACTCGACCAACCAGCAGCAAAACTTCCTGCTGGTCTAAAGCTTCCCTGAAACATTTTAAGTGGTGATTGATTTCTGGTTGGGGTGGGAGGCAGCAGAAGTGCTCCCTGGCAGTGTGGGACAAGCATCCAGCACTGCCTGTGAGCTGAAGGTAGAGCCACACATGCCCTGTGCCTCATTTAAACCCAGCCCAGCTCCTGCCCCGGGTACATTTCTACTGGACATTTCGGAGACCTAGGGCAGTACTAATCAGAAATCTTTTCTCAAAACAGTTTTAAACAAGAGACTGACTTTTGCCCAAAGGAATAGTTAGACAGTTTCGCTTTTTGTCAAAAATTGATAGTACTTCTAATGAAAAGCTGAAGCCAGGCTGAGATTTTTTTTTTTTTTGATACATTGTTCAGCTGAAAATAATTGTTTATAAAACAACACCTTTTTTTTTTCCCCCCCAAAACGAAGTGTTATGCTGGTTTCTTTCCTGAAGATTTTCAAGACTGAAAATCTAAGTGTCTCTCTGGAAAGGTGGGAGCCTCCTAACAAATGGTTTCTCAAAATACAGATTTACACCAGCTCTGTGAATCAACGAGTTATGGGGTTGTCCCCCACATTAGTCCTTCCATACAGGTAACCTTAAGGTACTAAGTTAGTGAGGCAGGCAAGACTCTAGGTGTAGACATTTGAGCAAAAAAAGGATAGATGGCCTTTTCTTTCTTTTTCTATCCCAAAGTTGGCTGTAAAAACTTGTTTTGTAGATGTATAGTTTACTAGAAAAACTAGGCTTCAAATGTGTCATAAACCATAGTTTCTCCTTTTGTTAATTCCCAGCAAATGTGCAAAATGTCTGCAAGGCTGTGACAGTGCTGGATTAACACCTCACCAACAGCAAGAACTGAAACAGAAAAGTACTTTTTCATTATGAGGAGTCTTAACCAGTAGGGGAAATCCTGCTCCCCTCGAGATCAAGAGGGAAATTCCTTTTCAGCTTCAAAAGAACCAAAATTTAGCTTAGCATTATGCTGAAAGCTGTTGAAAAGCCCTTGCGTTTCTATCACTTCGCATTCACCCCACAAGCAGGGAAAAGGGATACAGCTCTTAAATCAGGTTTGCAGGTCAGCAGAGAGCTTGCTCCTGGAGTGGTACTCAGGAACGTTTCTCAAGGGCTTGTAGCATTGAATGACTGCTACCTTTCCTTCTTTCTTTTTTGTGTTTTTCCTGTTTCCATGGGGCAGTGTTTTCCTTGAAAGTCTGTGCTGAAGTGCCCTTCATTCATTGTTTTTAGTGCCTCTTATGGTCAGCTATCCCCCTTTCAAACTGAGGTGTCTGACATTTGCAAGCACAATCAGTATTTAGGCACGTGAGTTCCCAGACACATTGAAAGATATTGTGCATCACCTAATGTACAAAAATGTGACATTAAATGACTAGTGGAGGATCCAGTAGCAAGTAAAACTTCGTTTTATGGCGTCCAGCAAAGATGATGATTGTAAAATACTTGAATTGCCCAAAAGGTGACATGCAGCTTAAACACTGGATAATATTCCAGTCATAACATCAACTAGTAGAGGTTTGTGCTTTAAGGAGAGTTGTAATTGTTGCTTAATTAACTTATCAGGTAAAACTGAGCCTATTTCTCCTCACTGGAGTGTAAGCCACGTATAGGGCTGCGTTTGGTCCTTGACATGCACTGAACATCCTCAGAGCTCTCTCTGTAAGGATGCAGGGATACACAAAGCACTAAAAGCTAACACATCACTCAGGACAAAAATCTTCTGAAAAAGAAGCCAAACCCCTTCATTTCCTCTGCTATTGACTTCAGTCAGATAAAATCAAGACTTAAAAAAATCCAACCCTTGTGCCCTGCCCGTTAAAAATGAAACAGAGGAAAATAATAAATTTTATTTTTTGAACTGTTATTCAAGATTTTAGCATACATTCAATGCAATACGTGCTTCCACATGAAGTGGGCATTGCAGCAGTTAATACATGAAGCCACAGAACAGAACTGGCTTGATACAATTGTCAATCATGTGGCACATGTAGTAGCCTTTGTGTGCAAATAATGTTATTTTATGCTTAGTATGAGACACCTATGGAACCAGGAGGATGAATACAGATAATAGTGGAGCAAGGAAGACTTGGGAGAGAGTTATTTTGCAAATAATTGCATTTTGTTGTTAAATCACGAGTGATGTTTATATTCTGAACCTGTGGGCATCAAGACAATTGTTATTATTATTATGCCCTGAGGGCATTTGTCCCCTGTCCCACCCATGCTTTTGGCCAGAGTTCTGCAGGAGCTGCTCTGGGAGATGGGCTGAATCTTTGAAACGTGGGGGGTCCTTTCCCCCTTCCCCTCTCCAGGCAGCACCATGTCTGTGAGCTCTGCCACCCTGTGAGGGAGGTGTCAGTGTGGCCTGACCCCCCCAGAGCTGGTGCTTCAGACCAGGCTGTGCTGCCTGGCTCTGGCACAACTTTTGGCTTGAGCCCTTGGGTCACAGGGTGGAATTACTTGTCCCTAGCCCAGGTTGGACTCACCTTTGGGGCTTAACTTCTCCTGACTGCCATTCTTACAGTGGGTCTCTCTTTAATTTGTTGTAAGGGATAGCTACAAATTGGACCCCAAAAAAGGGAAAGCAAGTTGAAATTAAATTATATGTAAGTAAACAAACTGTAATAAAATGAGCAGGCTGAACTTTTATCTACATTTCAACTGGATTTGAACCAAGCCCCTTCTGAGAGTCTAAGAAAGTTGGTTAAATATTTGTTTGTTTGTTTGCTTGCTTGCTTTGTTCTACTCCGCATTTCCTTGCTCTCATTGTGACCAAGAGGAGAAATGCTGGAAGGCTATGAGCAGCTCTGATATGCTGTTTCTGGACAGGTCAAAAGTAGAGCAAGCTGGAAATATCATACTAGTTTCCATGTTTGGTAGATTTCCGGTTCAGGCTTGTATACTCAGAAGGTTGGAACAAGATTGAGATAAACTAAAAGACCTCGGGGTGATTGTACACACAAAAATCGACTTCCAGAATTTAGTTGGCCAAGCTTAAACTGAAATATCCAGCTTCTTCAAAATTTCTGTTCTTGCCATGAAGGGCAATTTAATGTTTTGGGTTTGCATTGTGCTTCCAAGCCCACTGTTTGGTTGGGACAGTGCAAGGACTGAATGGGTGTCCAAGGATCAGATCCACCACTGGCACCACAACCTGTGTCTCCAATGAGTGTGTGCTTTCAAGTTATGCATTCAGATTTTGGGGGGAGGCTGTATGTAATCTGAAGTTGACTTTGGCTAAAGCTTAGCTCTTTTCCTCCAGAAGGAAGAAAATTACTTCCATCACATCACTTTTAACTTGATTCTCTAGACATGGCTTGTGGTTTGATCCAACAAAACAGATTTTTTTTCTCAGATCAAACCTAGTTATATAATTTGCAATCTTATAATCTTTGTAGAAGCACAGCAGTTCCATTTAAAAGGAAGCAAACTTCTAATTGCTTTAAAGTGCAGCATGTATTCAGTAGAGGCACAGCTACAGTTGGGAAGGAACAGATTGTCAAGTACCCCAGCTCCAACTGGAGCTTAGAAAGCAGGAATGGCCTTACAGTCCAATTCCTGCAGGCTGCAGGTATCATTGTGGTGATGCCATGTGCTCCTCCTGAACAAGTCAGGTCTTTAAGGGGAGGTAGATGCTGTTTGTAAGGGCATGGTGTCCTCCCTCAACTTAACTCTGCCCTCTGGATCTGACAGGGTGTTCTCTGGGTGTTTCAGCCAGGGCTTCTGTTCAGTAACAGATGGAGGAGAAGCTTGTGTGTATGTAGAGTTATTTACAAATTGTTTAGATAGGTAACATATACATAAATTGCAGATGTGGACAACCTATTTTAAAACAAAAGCACCCCTGGCTAATGTAGTTCCTGGCTAATGTAGCCCTTTCTGTAAGTTCTGGAAGACCTTGAGACATGACTACTTAGCTTTAGCCAAGTCCAACTGCTTCTCGTTGCTCAGAAATGGAAAAGGAGCATGACTTACATGGTCATAATGTAGATGTCAAAGTCTGAGTGTATGTGTGGATTTCACAGCATGTTGCTATGTCTGTATGGCTTCGCTCCCAGGGCAGCACCTCCCTGCAGAAGCCTGCAGAAAGTGGACAGAGAGCACTGAACATGCCTCACGCAAATTCACAAGGAGCTGCTAAAGACAAAACTCAACCTCACAGTACACAGAAGTGCTGCCCAAATTCAATGGTCTGAATGAGTCACCACGAGCTCCTCACTCAAACTAAAACCAGTGCAGCTGCAGACATGTGCAAGCATGTCCCCCTCTGGCCAGGTCTGTTGTAGGAGTGGGAGCCTCTGACACGAGATTGAGCATGAGTGTCCTCAAAAACTCCCGCAGCAAAGCGCTTCCAGTGTGGACGCAGCTAGGGAACACTCAACTGCCAGGACTTACTTCAGCCCCAAGCTGGCTCTCTGGATTAAAACAGCTTTGCCAGTATGACTGTTTCTCTAAAAGGGGCTTTTGTCAACAAAGTTGTATCAGGTGAAGAATTGCTCTTCTCCCAATCACTAACAATCCAGCTATGTTGTTATACTATGTTGTTGGATCTATGTCACCTGAATTTAGGAGTCTCAACTTCTAACCTGAATAACCTTTTCAAATATTGTTTCCTCAAAGCAGTAACAGACCCTTTATGAAAACAGACTTGGGTAGATTATGTGAGTCCAGAGAGAATCATGGCTATAATTTTCATTGATGTCCCTAGGTTAGTTGAAAGAATTTTTTTTTTTTTTCAAAAAAATCTGAAATTTGTATATAATTTTCCCTGCTTGGATCTTTAACTGTGCAATTTTTCAAATTGTCTAAACAAGTATGCAGATTTTTTATTAGCTAAAAATGATCTGTTAAGCAGTGTATCTCTACAGCAACAATGGGAGAAGTCTGCGTTGGCTCTAATTTTGTTGTACAATGCTATTAATTTGCAGCTTCAGGGTGAGCTGGACATGAGTGGACTTGTATGGTTTGGATTTGTTTGTTTCTCTTCCTTCCCCCCCCACCCCCCCATGCTTTGTATAAAAATAAGCATCAATTTTGAAGTGCCAGAAAGAGCAACTTGCTTTGGAGGTTGTCAGACTGATACAAACGATCTTTGCTTCGAGCTTCCTAAAAAAGGCATAATTTCTGCTCTGTCTAAAAAGCAGAGGCTTCCTTGTTTGTTTTTATTTGCAGCATTCGGCAGCATTGCTGTAGGCCGCTAACTGCAGGATGGCAGTAACACAGGATTATCCTGCAGAGCCATAACTAGTGAATCCATAACAGCCAACCTGAACTCTGCTGCGGGCTGCCATTTAATACCACAAGAAACTGTTTGCATTTCATCATGTAACCGGTTGTGTGAATTCAAGAGCCTTCCCTGGATCAGGCTGTGTTTTCAGATGAAAGAAAGGAACTACCAAATGGTGGAGTGAAATATATAGCTTGTTTTCCTGTAGGCCTGTCTTCTAAGCATAAACAAATATACCGTAGTGAAGATTATGACTCAGGCTGGAGAAAAGAAGATGAGTAGAGAAGAGATGGGAAGCAGGAGTATAAGAGGGAAAAAGTCTGGGGCTGCCTTTTCTCATGAGATAGTTTTCCTTGATATTGAGGCAACAGGAACAGGCTCAAAATGAAATGGGACCGTGAAAACTGTCTTCATAGTGTCAGTTGAAGAGGGAAATCTGCTCTCTTGATCCTAAAACCTTTCCCTCTAAAATTCCCATTGGATTAGGTATAGAATTGAGCCTGTTTGTGACTTTTCCCCTCAGGCTCTGTTAGATGGGCTTTTATTCAATGTGATTTCAGTCCAGATTATAATAAAGTTGCTCTATTCCTCATGAAGCTCACATTATGGATGTACAGCCATCATGTTCGATAGACTGCTTAGGTTTTCCTGTAAAAACAGAAATCCTTGTACGGCTGGGAACTTGCAAAAACAAGCCTGAAGCTACTAGAATTTTTAGCTTTACAGTATAAACGAGAAGTAAATTCTCCACTGCAAAACATATACGTACCTATATATGCTTGAGGTTTTGACAATGAGACTCATTCATGCAGAAGAAGACACTATCCAGGTGAATATTTCCTTGTTCTGGTGTCACACACTGAGTAATGTAATTAAAGAGCATTCATGAAATATTCGGAACTGTGTTGCCTGGAACCCTGAACAGAGGGGAAAGAGGGATTGTGTGTGTTTGTGGTGTCCCTAGGTGAGCGAGGTGATCTGCAGGCCAAGTGAGAGGTGAGGTTCTAAAAATGCAAGCTTTTCCAAGACAGGGTTTAGGGTCTGAAGGGAGTGACAGGCGTGCAGTTTTGTCTCACGTAATGACTGTAGTAAGGTTGCAAAGGTTATTATTTCTGGATATTTCTGGTAGTCGATGCTGTGCTGCTAACAGCACCTCCAGATGTCATTAGAAAGGGAGTGAAACGGGCTCTGGAGAGAAAGAGGGGCAGCGGCCGGCCCAGCCGGAGCTGCCGGGGCTGGAGCCGCCGAGTCCCGGGGCACCTCCGTTTTGCTCTGCCCACGGCAACACGGAGGTTCCTGGAGTAGGTAACTCAGGAAAACGCCTCCGTCTCAGCCTTTTAATACGTTAAATCTGATGAATTTTCATTGAGGCCAGATAGTTTTATTTCCCGCAGTACATTTCGTTAATTCTCGTGAGTACCGTGGTGCGGGACAGACCCACGCATGCCGCGTTAACATATACCCTCCTATTCCTGTGTTTGTTATGGGGATAAGTAGTCCACGATCTTAAAGACTAGTAGTACTTGGGAAAATAAAAAAAGGAAGAACCTGGAAACGTTTGAAACGGTAGCATGCTGACTGCCCTGTCCCGGATGCTTTGGTGGCTGTGCCGAGGAGGGAAAGGTGCTGCGGGGACCGAGGGCGGACCGAGAGCGCCCGGTCCTTCCCGGCTCCCGGAGCCCCGCGCCGCCGCGGGTCCCGCTCCTCGGGGAAACGGGACTCGGAAAAAGGCTCGCCCGGGGCCGCTTTTACATCCGTGTCGCTGAATGAGCCAAAGCAGTGCGGGTTAATGTGGGTACGGCCGCAGTGTGCCCGGGCTCGAGCGGTGGGTCCTCAGGCGGCACCAGCTTGTGTCCAACCCTGGGAGGCACCCGGAGCGGAGCAGGAACCGGAGGACAGACAATGGGTCTGTGTCGCCTGTCCCTGTCCGGGTCTTGGTGAGGGAGGTGGGAGCTCTGCCCCGGTGCCTGCAGGCGGCGGCTGTGCTGGCCGAACGGGAGCGGGGCTCTCGGAGCCATGGGCATCCCGGCGCTCCCCGCCGGAGACGTTTTCTCTTAAAAAAAAAAAAAAAAACAACAAACAAACCAAAAACAAAACAAACCAAAAACAAACCAAAAAAAAAACCAAGCCAAAAAAACCACCACCAAACCAAAACTAAACAAAAAAAAAAAAAAAAAAAAAAAAAAAAAAAAAAAAAAAAAAAAAAAAAAAACAAAAAAAACTTTGGGAGAGGAAGACTGCCGCGTTTTCAAACAAACCGACCCAGGTAGAATCGCCTCTGCTTCCTGCACAGGGTGAGTAGAGAAAAAGCCCACTCGGGCTACTCGAGTCTTATCAGCGCTGCAGCTGAAGGCACGGCTTTCGTGGGAAGCGCGGTCCGGGCTGCTGGGGCCAGCCGGGGGGGTGGCGACCTGCCCCGTGTCTCTGGGGCGCTACGAGACCCCGGCGCTTGCCGTGTCCTGCTCCGCTCCGCGGTTCCACCCGCGGTACGGGCTCAGCCGCTGTCTGGCCGGAATACGGGACCCGGAGCCGCAGCGGAGGATCCGTGCTATGTTCGGGAAGGTGGACCCCGTGCGGCTCGGTACCGGCGCAGCCCCGATTTGCAGCACCTCTCGGGGCGCTTCTTAGCGGAGCCCCGCTCTGCCCGCCTCTTTCCTGGCTTCCCTGCACTGGGGACGGGCTGGGAACGGGGCTATTCTGCCCTCGTGTGAAAAAAGCGAGAGCCCTTTCCCCTGCCTCTCCGCAGCGGGCCGGGTTACGGGCACCGGCGCCGTGAGCCCCTCTTCACTGCGAGCTTCCCTCATGCTTCCCCTACCCTGAGCGCGGCCGCAGGACCGGGCCGGGAGCAGCTCCGCTGGCTCCTTCTGCGCTCGCTTTGTCCGAGATGTCCCGCCTGCCCCGAGAGCGATGGGGCGCGGGCTCACCCTGGCGCACCGGCAGATCGCGCCGCTCCCCGAGAATCCCCCAATCCTTCTCCCGGAAAGGGGTCTCTGTGCTCCTCTGCTCGCTGCCCATCCCTGTCACTCGCATACTCCTCGCTGTGACATTTCTGTGTGTGCCGATAAGCCCTCAGCTGTCCGCTCGACCGCAGCTATAGGGTACAGCTTCATGGGCGTGCTCCTGCGCTTTCAAATGCTTCTTTCATGTCCCATGAAGGGCTTAATTAGGAGAGGGGAGAGCCCGGTGGCGCCTGCCTGTCTTGGTGTCAAACGTTCCAGTAGCCGCACACTGGGCTGCGCGCTCACCTTTGCCGCTGCTCGGCCCGATCGCCGCTCCCAGCGCTGGGCTGAGCTTCTGCCCTGGTGTTCATCCGAAATCCCCCTTAGTCGTGCTGTCAAAAAACCCCAAACAAGCCCCTCGGATGTCAAATGTCCTTTGCGAGCGAGAAGCCCTGGTAAGGAGCTACGCGCCTGGCTTAGGAGTGAGAAGGGAGGAATGTGCCATTTGGCGGAGGTGATGAAACAGGCAGCAGCGCTGTTACACCTGCACCGGCCCTCGCCGCGGAAATGCCTGCGAAGGGGAGCGCCGGGAGCAGCATGGGTGGCCGGCAGAAAGAAGTTCTCCCCGGCCCTTGGGAGCCCGGCAGTCCCGTCCCAGCGGCGGGGCACAGCTGGCTCCAGCTGCTCCGCCACCCTGCGCGGGGCGAGCCGCCGGGGGCCGCCCGGGGAGGAGAAACCTGAAGAGGGTCTCTCCTGTGGACCTCGTCCCTCCGCCGTTTCGTCTGTGTGCCTTGGGGAGGTGCCTGGGGGCGGCGTGCGCTGCTCCGCGGCCGGGTGCGGAAACAGACGGGCCTCCTCTCTGCGACCGAAATCATAGAGCCCGGATTATGGGCCACGCGTTCCTCCGCCGACGGGAGATGAGGGATTCGTTATATGGTCGTGGAAGAAGATGTAGAAACGTGTTTTAACTGAGAAGTATAATATATATATGTAAATATAAGAGTTCCCCGAAGGACTCGTTTATTTCTCGGTTAAAATACGTTTCGACAGCTTCGTCTGCATTCACCCCCAATTAGCCTCTCCCAGGGCGGGGAGCAGGGACCCGTGGCCAGGCACACGAACTAGAGATCCGCGCATCAGCCGTCGAAGCCCCGGGCCGCCCCGACGGAAGAGGCCCGGCTGCACCGGGCACGCACGTTCGGGAGCTGCCAGTCCCCCCGGGCTCATGCTTGGTTACCCAAATTGGTGTAGCACGTAAAATCTGCGGGGCGAAGAACAATGTGTTCACGTTCAAGAAAGGCAGGAGCGAGTCTGAGGGCCGTGACCTGCCGGCCGGCGGAGCTGCAGGCGCCAATCTGAGCGTGCAGCTGCTCCCAGGGCCGCTTCTGGGCAGCCCGAGTAGTGCTTGAGTACGGGAGGGGAGGTCGGGTCCGTGCGGAGCCGTACCCGCAGCACCGGGCTCACGGCAGCGCCGCACCCCGAGGGCCGAGCGGGGCCGGGCCGGGAGCGCAGGTGGTCCCAGCCCTGCGGAGCTCGGCCGGGCTCTTGCGGCTGTTGGCGGCCGCGTTGCCTGATGGAAAGGCTCGAGGGTCAAACGGGGCCAGTCTGCTCCATTCCCGGGGATAGGGCTGAAGGCTCCTTTAAAAATCAGTGCAAAGAGTCCTCTGCCCGCCACTGTGCCCGTTTCTGAGCAGCTCCGTGTTACTGATTTGTTATAATGTTGTTAAAATCTTGTGTTCTGGCCAGCTGAGATGGCCTGTCTGCTGTTCGGGGAGGCTCTACCTGAAGGCAGGAAAGGGGAAGGAGTTGGGGAATGTCAGTGCTCCAGGAACCGTGTAAAATAAGATGAAGCCCTCCAGGGAAATGATCAGGAAAGCTGCCCGGTGTGTCATCCCCCGCCTCGCCACCCTGCCCTGCCCCTCGAGTCGCCTGTTAGCGTGTACTTTGCGGGAAGAGAGAAGGGGCGACCTGACACCCTTTGTTCTCTTGCCTCCTGCAAATAAGAGCTGCAAGAACCGACTTGCAGGGAGCGGCAACAGCCTCCTTATGCTCTCCGGGAGCGATCGGTTGGCGGGGCCCGCGGCCAAGACATATAAACGCGGCCGCGTGTGCGGCTGGACGTGTGACAGCCGCCGTGGCGGGGGCGAGCGCCGCGGGCACACCCCCTCACATCCACGGGGCGGGCGGGGAGCGCAGCGCCGCGGGCCCCACCGGGCTCCGGGGTGGGCGGCGGAGGCTCCCTGAGCACCCCCCGGACACCGCCCCCCTCCTCCCCGCCCCCGGCTGCGCGGCGGGGCCGGGGCGGTTCCGCGCCGCTCCGCCGGGCCACGTCGGGCCGCGTGTGCGCGGGGCTGAGCGCGGCGCCGTGACTGCGGGGTGAACTCGGCCGTGCCCAGCGGCTCGGCCGCGATAGGGGAGCGGGCTCCTGACGAAAGCGGAACTCGGCCGGGCCCATACAAATCAGAAAAGAGCCCGGCCGCCGCGGCAGAGGGGAGCGGAGCCCGCGGGGGCAGGGACGCCGCCGCCGCCGCGCCGCACGGACCAGCGGCGCCGCGAGAGGCGCCTCCCCATCTCCGTCCCGGTCCCGGCTCCGGCCCCCATCTCGGCGAGCGCGGGGCGGAACGGCCGCCGGCACCGGGCTCCGCGCACCGGGCAGCGCTCGGCACAGAGCGGCGCTGCGCTGGCCGCCCCGGGCGGCGGACGCGGGGCACCATGATGAGCAATTACCCGGACGGCGAGGAGGACACAGTGGCGCTGCTGGCTCATGACACCAGCGGCAGCAAGGAGCCGGAGCGGGGCAAGGAGGAGCTGAGCACGGACAAGGGCCCCGAGAAGCCGGACCCCTCGCAGAAGCCCCCCTACTCCTACGTGGCCCTGATCGCCATGGCCATCCGGGAGAGCGCGGAGAAGAGGCTCACGCTGTCTGGGATCTACCAGTACATCATCAGCAAGTTCCCTTTCTACGAGAAGAACAAAAAGGGCTGGCAGAACAGCATCCGCCACAACCTCAGCCTCAACGAGTGTTTCATCAAGGTGCCCCGGGAGGGCGGCGGCGAGCGCAAGGGCAACTACTGGACCCTGGACCCCGCTTGCGAGGACATGTTCGAGAAAGGCAACTACCGCAGGAGACGAAGGATGAAACGGCCTTTCCGGCCGCCTCCGACCCACTTCCAGCCTGGCAAGACCCTCTTCAGCCCGGACAGCTACGGCTACCTGTCCCCGCCCAAGTACTTGCAGTCCACCTTCATGAACAACTCGTGGCCGCTGGCGCAGCCCCCCGCGCCCATGCCCTACACCTCCTGCCAGATGTCTGGCGGGAACGTCAGCCCCGTCAATGTGAAAGGACTCTCGGGCCCGGCGTCCTACAGCCCCTACTCGCGGGTGCAGAGCATGGCGCTGCCCAGCATGGTGAACTCCTACAATGGCATGGGCCACCACCACCACCACCCTCACGCCCACCACCCGCAGCAGCTCAGCCCGGCCAGCCCCGCGCCGCCGGCGGCCCCGGCGGCGAACGGAGCCGGCCTCCAGTTTGCCTGCGCCCGTCAGCCCACCGAGCTGTCCATGATGCACTGTTCCTACTGGGAGCACGACAGCAAACACAGCGCCCTACACTCCCGCATAGACATCTAGGGAGGCTCCGGCCGGCCGCCGTCACAGAAATGCACCGGCCCCGCTGCCCCTCTCCCATCCCGCCGCGTTCCCTGTGCTCTCGTGTCTCTCCTCCTCGTTCCTTAGCTGCGGACTTTCTCTCTGCCCAAACTGTCGCGGTGGGTAAATAGCAGCCTCGCCCCGGGTGTAGTGTCAGTGCAGGAGCCGTCCGGCCATGAGAAGAAGGCAGTGTAAATGTGGGGGCTTCCCCGCGGGGCTGCGCCGGGCGTCGGCGGCCGGGCCGCCCGTCTCCGAGCGAGCGGGGATTCACCGAGTGTTTCTCTGCTTGTATGTGTTTGTTTGTGAGTTGTTAGTTTTGGTTTTGGTTGGGTTTTGGTTTGTTTGGTTTTTTCTTTTTTTTTTTTTTTTTGGGACGGGGGGATGTAATTAAAAAATAAGCTGTTTATCCCTCAAAATTATGCTCCTTCGCAATTCGGCCGTAATCTTTTCAGGCTTGGCCTTGGGGAGAGTAAAGTGGAGCTTGTAAATAGCGGAGGCATTTTTACGCGTGCAGTGCAGGGCTGGCGGGGCCTGTACACTACTGTGTGCCCGCGGTGCTCGTCCTCCTCCCGCTCTTCGCGTTTTCTGTCTTCTTCCTCGCTCTGCAAAGCACTGCGCTTCTTCCGAGCTGTGGCTTTTCGTTAAAACAGTACTTAACGTGGGGACTGCTGTAACAGCAGATGTGCGATATTGCTGGTTAATAGAAACCAACAAACAAAACCCGCCAGGGTCACTCGTGAAACGTTTCGGCAGTGGTAAATATATTTTTAAAGGAGACAATGTCCTCTGAGGTCTTAAAAGTAATTTTATAAAGGTCTAAAAAAATATTTTGATGTTATTAAAAAAAAGAGACGGTTTCCTGTAAATTAGAATATTTTCCCGTGTGCATATTATTAATAATAATGAAAGTTTAAACTATCTTTGTTTTTTTTTTACCCCAAACCTGGCCCAAAATGGATTTTCCAGTAGGTTCTGCTTTTGAGTGCTTGACCTTTTTCTTAAAACGTTTTGATCCTTCAATTTTACATAGAGTAATGTGAAAAAAATAGCGTTTATAAAACAGGGGCCAGTTCATAGCAATTCTGTAAATGTCTGTGTAAGCTGATAGATACTGTGGCATAGTACCATTTTGGGACCAACTTTTCTAGAGTGAACTAGCACTTTTATTGTACTTTCTAGCGTTGTAAAGTCTCCAATAAAACGCCTTTCCTTCTTTCCATATCGTTTTATTTCACTCCGCTTCTCCGTGCTCGGGAGCGGTTAGCGGCGGCGGAGAACGCGGCAGGCTCCGTGTGGCGGGGCCGCTCGGCGCTGCCCGGCCCGCTCCTGGCGGCGGGCACCGCTCCCGGGGCCGCTCCACCGCGGGAACACGCGGGCTGTGCCCGGGCGCTCCGTGGGCTCCGTGATGCACCGGCGGGCTGCGCTCCCGCCGAGAGCTCCGGCGGGACCACGCCGGCCACTGCGGGACCGTTTCGGTGGCTTCACAGGGGTGAGCGCGGCCGGGCATGGGAGCGCCTCCGCTCTGGGACGAGGCAGCTGCCGGCACCTCGCCCGTGTGCGCGGACCTCCGGGCAGTTTCTGCGGCTATGCCCGCAGCGGACCCCGGCTCCGCTTTCGTTTCTCCCCCGCCTGCTCGGAGCGACACAGCGCAGCTCCGCGTTATCCCGGGCCCGGCCGCGCTGCAGAGCGGCCCGCGCTCCATCCGGGCCCCGGCCGGGGAAGGAGCCGGGAGCCGCCGGCGGGTCCCTCTTTCCTCGCCGAGCCGGTGGCTGCGGCAGAGGCGCTCCAGAGGCCTGGGCCTCGCTTCGAAACCTGTCGGCCCGCGGGGACAGCGGCCCCTGCGCGGGCGCCTGGGGATCAGGAGGGGATGGGGCAGGCGGGGCGGCCCTCACCCGGTGCCGTCCCGGGATGCAGTGGGTCCCCTTAGACGCCGACCTGGGCCAGGCCTGCAGTCCTGCGGCAGGAACGGAGATGCGGGTGTTCCACTTTCCGGGCCACAGAGGCAGCTCCCTGCCTCGGAGAGGGGCTGCCAGGGGCGAAAATCGGTGCTGGGGGTGAGCACTCCCCGCCCGCTGCCAGAGGCCTGCAGCGTGACCCGCGGGTCAGCTAGGCCCTTGCCCGGCTGCCTGATGGTCTTCCCTTCTGCTAGGGCCTTCTACAGCCTCCCTGAAGGGGAGGAAGTGGCAGCCTCCAGCACAGCCACAGAAAGCCGTGGGAGGACGTGGGGACCGATCGCCTCTTTGCCGCGGCGCCACTCGGCGGGCACGGCCAGGGCAGAAGGACTCCAGAGGCACCCACCAGGCCAGCCCGGACGCCCTGTTGTGCCCCCTGGCCCCTCTGCCCAGTCTCTGTCCCAAACGGGAGAGCGCTGGGAGCGCTGGTGCGGCCGAGGGGCTCCGCTCCCGGGCGGACAGGGACGCACAGGGGGTGCAGCAAGCAGAGTCGCTGCGAGGCGGCGGTGTCGCGGCCGCTCCGCGCTGTGCGCAGGGGCTGCGGAGAAAGCCTGGCCTCTACACGAACACTGGTGTAACGATGGGGCGAAAGGCCGGGGAGGGCTGCCAGTGCACATGGGACACGGCCGCAACTCGCGCCTTTGCCACCCGTGGCTCTGAGGGAGTGGAGCGCTGCCCGGTGCTTCGGACCTGCCCGCGGCCCTCAGGTGGGAGCGGGCAGTGGAGGGAAGAGGGAGCACCTCTCACAGGCCTCGGGGATCGCAGCTTTGCACCGGAGGGTGCAAGGCCTTGGCTGCTTGTTCATTATTTAATAGGTACTGCCAGTCCCGCTAGTTTCCTCCGCGGTGCGTCGGGACCACAAGGGAAACCCCCGCCGCCGGAGGTGGGCACGGGGCGAAGGGAGGCAGTACCGCCCCGGACCCCGCACAGGCCCATCGGCGCCTCCCCGGTCTCGTTCCTGGGCTGTGCCGTCGCTCGATAGGGCTGCAGCGCCCTTGGCAAGCGACCGGGAGCGGCTGGGGCTCGGCGGCTTTGGGTGAAGCGATACCTGGCAGTGCCAGGTGGAGCGAGAGGAGGCGGCAGCCCGGGACCAGGCAGGGCCGTGCGGCCCCCGAGGCTGCTCCGATTCCCCGGGGGTCTTCAGCTGTTTCCCGCCGTGCTTTACCAGTGCCCGTTTGAGTCCACACGGAGAGGCAAAGAGCTGCGCGTTTGGGAAAGGAGCGGGCCGGCAGGGCCGTGAGACCGCTCGCCGGGCCGGGCCGGGCCAGGCCGGTGCCCTGTCCGTCTGCCGGGCTGCTTGTTCTCGGGCGAGGCTCCGATCGCCTTCGCCCCGGGTCCCCCTCGCAGCTCCCCGGCAGCAGCGCGGCCCCGAGTCAGCAGCGGCCGTCGCGCCTGTAGGATGTTTTCACGATCGTTTTCTGTATTTTATAAACAGAGACTGCACTGAATGTAAACTTCACAGGGAAATCATGGCGAGAACCCGGCCGCCGTCCCAGGCTGGCCTGGCCGCGCTCGCCGGGCACCGTCGGGCTGTGACCCGGGGCAAGGCTGGTCCTGCCGGCAGCAGCTCGGCCTCTGCCGCTGCCGGGAGCGGCCGGGCCTCCCGGTCAGTCCTGCCGGCCTGGGGAGGGGGGCGGCCATCACTTCCCTGCTCCCTGTGCTTGCCTGGGCAGCGGGAGCCGGCCCGTCGGGAGCCGCCGCGGACAGTGCTGTGTGGTACCGAACACCCAGGCACCGACACGCGGGGACTGAGTGTGCCATACGAACCCGCTGGGCAGCCTGGCTGATGTGTAGAATCGGACCGCATCCCGGAACAGTGGCACTTGGGACGGCAGGGGCTGGGCAGGAGAAGGGGTCTGTACCGAACCCTCATGCAGGCAGCTCGGTGGGCACGAACGGCGCCAGGGGACCAGAGGGTGCTCACGGCGGCTCAGAATTCTCTCGCCCTGGGCTGCCACGCCGACTGCTCCCGCGGTTCCCACCTGCCCCTGGCCGCGCCGCTGCCCAGTCCCTTCGGCCCCTTACAAAAGCTAGCGGCCGACCGCCGGGCTCTTGGCAAGAGCGACGTTTGCGCGTTAAGGTCTTTCCCCGTTATATAAAGGACGGCAGGGGGAATGCTCCACGGAGCGGGACGCGCTCCCCGGGACAGCACCTTGGCGAGGAGCCTCCTCTGGCCGCAGGGCTGCTCCGGGGGCCAGAGCCGGGCCAGGGGGCCTCAGGACTGCTGAGCCGCCGCCACTGCCCTTTTGGAACGGCCCCGCGTTTATGCAACGCTGGAGAGAGATGAAAGCAGAAGAGCGAGGGGTGTTTTCTCCCTGCCCGGAGCGGGCGTGGAAGCAGCCTCGGCCACTGCAGGAGCGGCAGCGCTGCCCGTGCCCCTCGGGGAACGGGCTGGGTTTGTGCCCCGGGGCTGAGCGGGCTCCCACAGCCCCTCTGCTGCTCTGGCCCACGGGGGCACTGCCAATCCCTCGGGATGTTCTGCAGCCGTAGCTTTTTCTTCCTCTCAGGTCCTTTGCGCAGGTCGCAAAGGTCCTTTGAACCCCTGGCCAGCGTCGGAGGGTGGCAGAGTCCCCGGCACCGGGGCCGGTCCCCGCCAGCACGGCACGGCATGGCTGCCCTCTGCCTGCGGGCCGGCAGGAGCGCGGGTGCTGAGGGACTCCGGGAGGGCTGCTCCAGCTCCTCTAGTCGTGTCTGGAGAGGGTAGGCGACGGTGGCAGTGGCTGCGGGCAGGGCAGGGCAGAGCCGTGCTCCGTAAGGAGACACACAGAGGGCTCTTACCTTGCGCCCTCCCTCCCGCCCCGGCCGGAGCGCCAGGTTAATACCGCCTGATTCCTGGTATTCTTGTCCGTGTTTTAAGTGGTGAAAAAGTCATTTCCAGTCCCATGGTCCGCGTTTCACCCTGAACTCATTGAAAAGAGAGTGCGGGGTCAGGACTGTTTATTATACAACCAATTAAAACAGGAAAATATGCAAAGGCTTCATTCAGCAAGATCCGGCTATTGTTAAGCCGAAAACGATATTTTTGTTTCAAAAATTAAAAAGTACATTTGTTACTTAAAAAATCTCCTCTCTGCGTGTGTGACGGACGCGGCTCCCGCCGGTCGGGAGCGCGGCGAGCTCCGGCGACCCCAGCTCGCCGCCTGCCCTGCGCCTCGGGCCCGGCCCAGCCTGAGCAGCCGGAGGGCGGCTCGACGGGGTGGGCAGGGGCCGGGGACCCCCTCCTTCCTCTCCGCTGGGCTCAGCCCTCCCTGCGGGGTCATCTCCTGCGGCCAGCCTCAAACGTGGGGGACCAGCTCCGTGTGGGCGTGCACGGGCGGCCGGCGTGGTGTTTTGGGCAATAGAAGCCGGTGAAAAAAATACTGCGAGGACTAAAAAGTCGGACACTGTAGCGAGCTAGGACAGGGCCGGGATAACCAGACAGGAGAGCCTCGAGAAGCGCTGCAGAGCTCCGAGACCGCCGCTGAGCCCCACCAGCGGCGCCGGCAGCTCTGGGCACACCTTGGCAGCCGGGAGCTGGGGAGAGAGAGAGAGGCCACGGGCCGACTCCCGGGTCTGCCATTCCCCTCCAACTTCTCTATTCACTTCTGCGGAGTCCCCCAGAAGTCCATTCCTGGATATGAGGGGCATCGCCGCCCTTGGCAGGGCTGTGCTCTGCGGCAGTGTCACATCTGCCCCGCAACAGGGATGCGGCCTCGCACAGGGCAGGCGGGGACGGGGCTCCTCCCGGCGAGGTCGACTCCCGCTCCGCCGCCCGAAGCCGCCGCGGCATCGCTGCCCTCCCCAGGTAGCCCTCGGGGATGTGCTCAGCAGCGGGCCTGGGAAGCGCTCACCAAAACAATCGCTCGAGCTGGCCTAATCCAATGAGTTTATTTTAGTCCTAGAGCTGTATTGAAAACATTAGCTCTGCTTCTTGTGGTTGTTTACAATATGTTGGTCTCAACATCACAGCCGCCCTTCTGGAAAAGTCTTGCAGGATTCAGGCAGAGGGAAACCAACACAGAAGTGACTCGGAAAGCATGATGGCCAATGATTAATCAAATCAGAGACAGGAAGGCGGAGGTAATCAATGAGTTTTCACTTATAGTTTATTTGGATGGACATCTTTTTCCTTTTTCTTTTCATAAGTTTAGAAACACATGGGGCTTTATTAGCTAAACAAGCAGCTGCAGGGTTTAGTGGGCTGGTGGGAATCCGTTCAAAATCAGCTGCATGTTTCCTGAAGCGGGATTCGGCTTTTGACAAAACCTTGCGCTTGTTCCCGCCCCAGCACACGGCGCCGGGCCCTGGGCAGGGCTGCGCCCCGCGGGAGCCCACCCGCTCCCGCTGCCAGGACCTGCCCGTTCTGCCCAAGAGAGGGGGTCCAGAACCACCGATCATGAACACATTGGCAGGGCAGGAGGGCCTTGCTCTCCTTGAAGTTGCACAGTGAGCAAATACGGTGAGAAATCTCATCAGGTGTGATCTTAAAGTGAAACACCGGCTCTCCCTGCTTGGCCTTTGGGAGAGGGTTTGCGCACTGTGTAAGGCCTTTCCCCGTTATAAAATGACGGCAGGAGGAACGCCATCCTTCCTTAAAGTGCCGGGGGTCCCAAGTTCGGTTTTCCCGGAGGGCACAGGCGCGCGCACACAGGTGGCTCCCGACACCGGCGGAGGCTCCTGCCTTCCCAGCTGGCCCTGTAAACCCTGCGGTTTCTCTGGCAGAGGAGTTGTTCACCTACCTTCTTTTAATTTCTTTCTCTCTCCAACGGGATTTTCCCCCCACACCCCATGAATGGCAAATTCGGAGCGATCTCGAAGTAACGGGACAGAATCTCAGCTTTCTGGTTCACAGTGACTATTTTCGATGACAGAAGGCAGCAAGGGCGGAAAGCGGCCACAGAACGGTGCAAACCGCCCCGACCGGCGGACTGGCCCTCGAAGGGCATTTCACTGACAGTTAATGGAGATTTGGCTCTTGATTTGGGCGGGGGCATCTAAAAAAAAGTGGGGCTTCAGTAAGTGGACTGTGAGAGAGTGTGGGAAGAAGGTTCGTGATTTTTGGGCTGTCGGGGCAGCTTCCACTTCCTCGAGCAAGCAGGGCGTGCAAAGGTGCGGATTTTGGGGCACGCTGCCTGCTCCGCCGCAGAGAAAAGTTACTGACCTGTTGTTTAACATACGGCGCCTGTTTCCCCGTTTTTTCCCAACGATAACTGGGGTTCTTTTCATTACTATCGTTTTGTTCCATGAAAACCCAAACAATCAATAAAGGACAGGGAGAAGCTGAGCACAACACGAGGTGCAATGTCCCAAGTTATCAAAAGGGGAGAGAAACAAAAACACTCCTTTTTTTTTTTTTTCAGGTATTGCTTTTAACAAGACGTTCGGGGGAAAAAAAAATCAGGCACATATTGAGGATGCGCTGCGTTTCCTCCGCTCCTTGCTTTGGGGGCGATATCGCTTGGTGCTTATCAGCGACAATGTCTGCGGCATGTGGTACGTGGCTCCGGAACGCTCCCCGCGCTCGGGTACAAGTGGTTCTTGCGGCACGAAGGCTGCCCCGCAGCCAGCCCCGCAACCTGCCCCACCGAGGGGCTGCTGGCAGCCCCGGCGGAGAGGCAGAAGCGGTGCTGGGAACAGCTCGTACAGCCCGGACAACGAAGTCCCGGTAAATGTCGGTTGCCTGGCTAATAAAACACCCCCGAGGCGCGAGAGGAGGCCGGGAGGTCTTTCCAGGGGAAGCAGGTTGCACGGTTCTGAGGTTTGGGCAGCCGGAGTTCTCCCTTGATTCGTTTTCACCAAGGTTTTGGGACCGTACCAGCCCTTTCTGCCTTCAAACCAGCCCCAAGCGGGGCAGGAGGGACGCACACCCTGAGTCCGGGAACGGCCACTTGGATCCCCGCTGGTTCCAGTGGGAGAGGGATTCCTGAGACACTTTAATCCGTGTCCTCACGGTTTGCCATGGATCCAATGTCCCCAGGGCGCGGGGCAGCGGCCGCTCGGCCCGGCCGGCAGTGGGGGGAGAGGCGGGCAGGGACAAGGACAGGGGTGGCCTCTCAGTCCCCCGGTCTTACAGGTTGCCTTTTTGGTTCCTATGATGCCTCCGAGATACGGGGACGTTTTCAAGAAAGAAGCAGGAGATTTTAAAAGTTAGCAGTAAGGTTTTTAAAAATACACATAATTGCTGATATCTCTTGTAGAGCAGCCTCCTGCCCCGGCCGTTGTAGTTCTAGTCCACTGAACAGTCCTTCTCTTTCCCTACTCTTTCCCCAAAATCAACGAACTTGCTTTGGAAGCCTCTTGGTTCGCCTCTTTTTGATAAACTACTGTTCAGTTCAGCCCAGAGCAGCTAGTGTTGTCTGGGACAGTCACCAGTTGCCTTGAAATAGAAATGGGAACCACTTGTTTAAACATCTTAAGGTCCCAAAATCTCTACGAGCCATCACAGAGTAGGGTTGTTTTTTTTTTTTTCCCTTCCCGAAGCGGGAAGGGAACGAGGGGATTATAGGGAGGAATGTCTGCTCCAGCCGCTACAAGCACCAGAATATTTCGGTTTGCCTTTTTCTTTTTTTTTTTTTCTTTTTTTTTTTTTTTTTCCCATCAGTTTTTCCATTCCTAGAGGAAAATTTTTCAGTATCTGAATCAAAGTGCATGATTCCAACGTGTTTTTTTTCCCCCTGTTGTTTTGTTTTATCTCGGCCCTTTTTTCATGTTTCCATTTAAAAAGTGACAGATTTGGTGGAACTCTCAAGTGTTTCCCATTAGAGGCGGAGAGTTCACCAGTGCGCCTTTCTTATGTTCCACATGACACGTTTGTGAATTTGAAGCAAGAGCACGCCCTAAGTAGTTGCAGTTGGCTCGATGCGGGCAGTGCCTGTGCCTGCACCTCCCGGCCCGCCGCTGCCCTCTGCCGGTCCCGCATCTCCCCGCATCCCCCCCGCACCGCCCAGCGCCGCACCGCCCGAGGGGAGCGGACCCTTCGGCCGAGGGGCTCCTCTCTCACCCCCGCGCCGAGGTCTCAGCATCGTCCGATTGCCAGAAAACACCCAGAAAAAAAGCCACGGGCAGGAGGTGTTTCCCAGCCTGCGGGACGTTCTTTGCGCGGTCTTGAAATGTGGGGAATTCCTGGGATATAAATATGCAGTTGCCCATTTTCTCCTTTTGCTTGCTCCATTTCTCTCTCACGGATTATGCTTTGCCTTTTGCTGCTGCTCTCTTTCTCTCGCTGATACCACAGGGGCTGCAGCCCTCCCTCCTGACAGCAGATTTTACCATTGCTCCTGTGTGCTGTATTTTTAACCACTAATCTGTCCTGTAAGGAAAATTTCCTTTATGTAAGAAGTGATTCTGAGTCCTCATGTTTTGGAGTGTGGCCCTGTACAAATATTAATAAGGCAGTGTGGAGAGCAGCACTTGGTTAGGAGAACAAGATGTCCAGTAATCTTCATAGCCAAATTTTCTTGTAAATGTGTGCAGGATACAATCCTTTGGCAACTGAGACCTTATAACTGTAGAAAATGGGTTTGTACACACTTACTGATACTTTTAGTGATAAAAATTAATTTTATATTACTCAGATCCAAAAAATCATTGTGTGGTCCGTGGATCTTGAACAAATGAGGACGTATCAGCTATTACCTTTTATTTGAGAAAGAACTGAATATTTATAAAGTATTAGGAGAAACAGAGTTTGCTAAGGAAAATCAAGTGCAGTGGATCCTGGAGAAATGTAAGGACCAGTGAAATAATTGATGCTGCAGTCAGAATGAAGTCCTGGTTTCCCTGCAGTGCCATGAGCTCCTCACCGGGGCCTGGCAGTGCCCCTGCCCTGTTTCAGTTCTGTGCTGGGGATGGGCAGGGGGATTTGTGTGGGGCAGTGTAACTACCAGGGATTCCCCACGTCTGAACTAGCCGAGGAAGATCACAAAGATGACTCAGCAGGCGCTGGATGATGAGCTGTGATATTGTTGTCTCTGTTGCCAACACAGAAATACAGACTGCAAGTAAATCCCCGAATTTTTGGCTGCCCAGCTCTGATGGCAGTTTGCAGTGGGAAGGACTGACATAGGGGAGTTCTCCACAGTGAACAAATTTATATACCTTAATTTTCCAGGGTTGTTTTTTTCTTAGATCTTTCAACAAAGAATGGAGCCAAGCTGAATTTTAGACTCACTGAGCACCCACAGCTTGAGCCAGCGCAGTGGGAAGTTGAGGTGCTGGCTATTTCTGAGGGGAAAGTGGTAACCTCGCATTGGGAATTCCAGGAGTGGGAAATTTTTTGTGGTTTATCTTTGTAGCTATTGTTATATTTGTTTACTGTTCAAGCAAAATTGGGGCGTTGCTGCAATACCAGAGCACATGAAGCAGCCCCAGCTCCCGAGAGTCCCCAGGCAAAATACTTCTGTGATGTTTCCAGACTGTTGGCTGCCTCAGGGGGAAGGGCACCCTGCTCCTGGAGAACTTGCCAGCACTGATGCTCCACTGATGCAAATCAGCACAGTAGTAACCAAGTCAGTGCACCCTTGTCATATTAGGTGTGGATTTCTGCTTCTATTGACATAGTTTGTTAATAGCACGTTTTCCTTTGTCCTGTGCTTCATGTCACTGCAGCACAGAAAAACTGTCATGATTTAACTTTTGTACTTTTTCCCAGAGAAAATGAGTGAGATGGATCATTTTCTGGTGGTCACTCAAGTATTTTCTGGCTTGCAGTCAGAAAGAAAACTCATCCACTTGAGACCCAGGTGTGGCAGGAGTAGGGTAGAAAAGGTAAAGCTTTCTGCATGGCTGTATTCTCAGACTGTTTGGAGGAGGGTGCCTGTGGATTTGGCACCAGTGGATCTGACACAAAGTGAGAACTGTTTTTCTGTATCACTTACATTATAGTTGAAATGTGAAATGAGCTCCATGTGGCAGCAGCCAAAGGACAGAAAAAGGGAAAGAAAAAAAAAAAAAAAAGGAAGTACTCTCCAAAAGTTTCAGTTATCCCTTGAAGCTATATTACAACATCTACTGCTCTAATTGAATCAGTGTGAGAACTTTTCCCCTCCATTTAGATCACTGCTAGTCTCTGTCCACTTTTCCCTGGAGATGCACACATTTGATACCAAGATGTGCTGGGGACATCTACACCTAGGGTAGAATTTTAATGTTTGGTTTAATTTTTTAACTGCTGAAAAGGAAATGTCAGTTCTTACATGCCTGCCAGAATCCATCATGATGTTCTCCCCCTTCTCTCCCCTTCTTTACAGACTTAGCACCAGAGTGTGAGGCAGGAAAGCTTTGTCTGAGTAAAGGCTGCTAGATCTGCTTTGAGGATGCAATAGGTTAATTGATCATTTCTAGGGAGTTTGTTGGGATGAATCAATAAAATTTAGAACTACTGGTGGCATCTGTTAAGGGCCATTAAAAAGACTAATTGTGATGATGAAATGTGGTCTCGATGCTGCTCAGACTCTATTACCCTGTTAGCTCTGAGGGGGAGCAGCATGTGAGGGCTTTTCACCTCTGAAAGGACACCAAGCAAAGTCCATTCAGCATTGTGAGCCCTCGTTTGTTACATTTACAGAGCATTTTTAGAAGTGTGGAGGAAATCTCTGCACATTTCAAAGTATCAATGCTATTACATGGCACAAAATTACTTGACAGCTCAAAAAGCAAAAGCAATGGATACCCAAATACAGGTCTGCTCTGTAAGTATTCACATGTGCGAAACAATACGTGATCCACAGAAACATATGGCTCTTGTATCAAATATGTGGAATCAAGTTGAATTATGAAGACTTTGAAAAGGTCCTCAGTTTAAATGTACACGGCGCTCTGAAATGTCCAGCTAAGTTTAGTGCAACAATTAAAAACAGATAGATTGTCAGGATGCATAGACCAGGGGGAGAGTTAATTCAGTATGAAAGAAATGAGTGACTGGGAATGAGACAGAAGAGCAGAAGAAGCAGGAAAGGAGCAAGGATGAGTGGAGAGACAAAATTATAATAAGGGGGGATAGGGAGAGCCAGGAACAGAAGTGGGAGGAAGAAAGAAGTGAAATAAAGTAGAGAGAGAGAAAAAAAAATGAAGGAAGCGTATGAGACAGGAAAGAGAAGGAGAGCAGCAAGAAAAATAATGACATTTTATTGTGTACTCTGGCAGCTTTCTCTTTAGGAGAACAAAGTTTGGAGCAGACCTAAAGGCTACTATTTATGTTTTTCTTTGTTTTATATAAATGTGTACATATAATTATATACATAAAATGACACAGAAATTGCAGCCTTCTTGGGGATCTCTCCCTGTTCCCTGTACTCACAGTTTTTCCCTCACTGCCATGTGTCCAGCAGCAGTAATGTCCTTCCGTGTGTGGCACTGTGAGCCAGGGCTTTCTGTTTCAGTTTGCTGTTTGTTTCTGTCCTGCTTTCTAAGAGCTGGAAATGGGGGTTCTGGCCCCCCTGTTCTGCAGCCCCCAACTTCAGGGCTGTCCACTGAGATATCTGTTGTTTGAAGTTGCTGTTTCCTTATGTTGATCTTCATGGCAATGTTTTAATTTTGCACTGGCTGATCCAAAATGGGTCAAATGTTTTATTGTTGAATTAGTTGGGGAGGGGTGGGGGTGTTATTGTTTTTGCCTTGTCTGTCCCTGTATCTGCAAGCTGCTGGTAAAACGGCACCACTTTTCAAACTTTTTAGAGCCAGAAGGGTCATTGACTGATATTGAAATCTATCCATTTATCTGGTAGTTTGACAGTGTTAAATACCAGATTCTATCTGCCTCCCCTAAAATAAGCCCTTTCTTATTGCAACATCATCTTCCAGCTTTGGCTTGTGCAGTGCTGGGACCATCAGCTGCATATCTTTGACTAAGACCGTTTATGCTCACGCTCAGTAAATTGTGCTCTGTTACTGTATGAGGAATAACATTTGGCGAGTTAAATGAATTGGATGTGATCATCCATCTGGCTTTAGGAAGACTGTCTCAGGGAGACAGGAGCAATAGATGAGGTTTCTGGCCTGGGCAGATTGGTGTGACATGCATTTCTCTAGACCAGGGGTCCTCAAACTACGTCCCGTGGGCAGGATACGGCCTGCCAGGGTCCTCAATCTGGCCCGCCTGTATTTACAGAACCCCCCCGCCCTCCCCTCGCCGGGGTTTGGGAGGGGAAACCAAGCAGCCGCAGATGACTTCCTGCCACTTAATCTGCGCGCCGGCCTCTGCAGCACCCAGCACCCACCGGGACTGGGCTGGATTTGTGCACTACTACAAATAAAATACGTGCAGTTTGCATAGGAATTTGTTCATTTTTTTCCAAACTATAGTCCGACCCCCAGCAGTGTCTGAGGGACAGGGAACCGGCCCCCTGTTTAAAAAGTTTGAGAACCCCTGCTGTAGACAGTTGAGCATCCCCAGGAATTTCTGGCTCCTGCTGGAGTGGGTTGTGCTGCCAAACCTCCTCGCCATTGTACTTGTCCATGTGCTGGCCTGACTCCTCTCATTACACCAAACATGCGTTTTTTGGATCTTCTTAGCTGATCACAAGATTCATTTCAAAGCTGCCCACGGTCCCTGTGTGTGCCCTTCTCTTGCTTGAGGTCAAACAGTCACATCCACCACATTTAGGATGTTGGAGATAGTGCAAAATTTCCTGCTCTTGCACAGTGACTGGTTTGTTCCTGGTTGTGTGCCTGGGTGATCTTACCATACAACCAGCTCCAGGGCTTGCACTGATCCCTGATTTTGGATGTGCCATCCCAGCACCATTTTGTCTGGCCTTAGACATTCTCCCTGGAGTGTGAGAGAGATCAGATTCCTTTAGTTTTCTTCCACACACTGTGGAGAGCTTCCTCTTCTCCAAAGATATCCTCAGGTCCTCCCATGTTCGTGTTTGTCCCTTGACCCTCCAGGGAGGGCCCCTTTTTGAGGAGTCAAAGGATTTTGCAGTTCAGTGATGGATACTTTATTTCCCAGTGCCATTGGAAATGGCATCTCTGCATTTTGCTCGTGACCTGTATGCTTTATTCTTATGCCCTGTTGCAGATGGCATTGTTCAAATCACCTTGTCCAGGGTGCCAAGTTTTCTAGTTTAAGCATGGTGCACAGGTTCATTAACATTACATGGTTAATCTGTCATTTTTCTGAAAACAAAACGGCTTCTGGCAAATGCTGTACTATTTCTGAATGTCTTTTCTGGTGTTTTGGATAAAAATCTGAGCTAAATGTTGCCATTCTCCCTCATCATTTCCCTGTTTCATTTCTCATCATTCTAATAGTCCTGTTATGAAGACAAGAAACAGAAACATGGATGTTTAACACTTAACAATATCTTATTGTCTTACTGCTTTTGGAAAAGGGAATGGAAGAGGAAAAACCTCACATAGGGCTATAAACAAAACAGAAGGAAGTGAGTTCACTGTCCACGGGAAAGCACAGCTCTCCTGTGAAGGAGATTTTTATTTCAGTGGAGGGGAAATGCACCACTGCTCTGATGCTGAGCAGTTCTTTTCAGTAGGCTGCACCACTGAAAAACTTGTTAGGGAACCCCAAATAGGCCTTGTGTACCTTGGGAGCATTTCTGATGAACATGAGGCTTCTAGAGACCGAGGTGGAATGAAAACATCGCTGGAGAATTGAGGATGAAATGGTTAAAAGCCCCCTCAAAAAGTCTACAGACTTGGCAATCTTTGTGAGAATAACAAATAAGCAGATTATTTAATGTCTCAAGTTTGATAAAGCCCAAATATAACTGAGCATCCTCATTTTATTCTCTTCCTCCAGGAGATGGCAAAAGTTAGCTGGACTTAACACAGACAGATGGAGGAAAATGTTGCAGGACTGTTTGTGCTATGCTCCAATGGTTTAATGCTCCAGCTTCAAGGATTGGTCCCAAACCCACTGAGATAAGTGATTGTTTGGAGCAACCAGGCACTGCAGCTGCAGCACTGCAATGTGGTAGGTGAGGTGCCACTACAGGCAGCAGAAGGGGCTGCTGAGCTGCAGCAAGTGCTCCAGGAGCCATGCAAGTCCCAGCTATGGCCAGACATTTCCCTTCTTTGGGGGGGGAGAAATAGTCAGTGACATCTCTGTGGAGATCCCAGCCAGAAATGCAGCTGTGAGAAGTTTAAATTTTATACACAAAACATGAGAGACACTAATTACAGTATTTGTTAGTGCTCATAGCATTACAGACCTTCTGCTGAAGAAAAATCCCCTTGAGATTTGCTCCTTGAGTACTGAAGAGGTTAATTCCCACTAATACAGCCTCTATTTGGGCTAGGATAGTGTGGAGAACTTGCATTCACAGTGGAACCTTGACTGGAAAGAGGAAAGGATATATAACAAATATATAGAAAAAAATCAGATTAAGTACAGATTTGGCAACTAGGATTTTTTTTCCAGCTCAGCAAGGAACTCTAGAAAAAGGAAAGAAATATTACTAATAAAATGAGAAGAGACACAAAATAAGCTTTTATTTCTTATGTAGTTAGTTTATTTTGCTCCTATATTTAGCTGCTCTGGCACTTTATAATTTCAACATTAGGAAAATGTGAGAGTATTTGAGTAAAGTGAAACACTGAAGTCAAGAGGCTTCCTGCCAGCAGAGAAGGAGAACTGAGGACTACTTGTTTCAAGGATGCTCCTGGGATGGTTCAGCTTAACCTGGTGCTTATCCTGTGTCAAAGTTCTAATTTGATTCCAAACAAATTTGTCCTGACAATTTTTTCAGCCGAAGGGTTTTGACAGCTGCTGTAGCTGACTGATGGATGCTCAGAGTGGATTTGTGCCTATGCCCTTGGAAGGGAAGGGAATTGAGCAATGGGCCAGTTTGGAGGGTGTTTGACACCTCGGAAAGCCAACACATGAGCAAACTGTGCTATCAACACGAGAGCCCACGGCACCTATTCCCTTTTTAAATGTCCTCCAAGAGGAGACAGGCTGTGTCCCTGGTTCCCAAAACTCCAGCTTTCTTTTTAGAGACCTTGCAGCTGGGCAGGAGCAGAGATGGAGCAAGGACATGTGAGCTCCCACCTGTGCTGCCTTTAGATGGAGCTTTGGATTTGGACAAGATACTCCCATTTGAACACAGATTTTCTCCTTTGGACAGTGTTCAATATATCAACCACATTGCTTGATCCACAGTTAGGTAGTGATTGTGTCTTCTGTTATGAGAAAATGTTCATGTCACAGTTGACTTCTTCGAGGTCATATCCTTATTATTCAAGCCAACTGGGAAATTTTAACAAAGTGATTCCCTGGGCCTCCACTCCCTGAGAAAATGCAAATTTATCGGAACAAAACCTTGATTTTTTTTCATTTAAAAGTCTCTTAGTATGTCAAAATATTCTGTTTCCCATCCAGAAGCAGAAAAAAATCTTGTTATCTCGACATTTTTGGCTGAGTTGTTTTTTTTCTGGGTAATTCAAATGTGCAGAAGGAATATTGCCAACTGGCTGTTTTTAGCAGCATGAGAAACAATACCAACCACAGGGAAGGACCCTGCATCCATTGAAGTGACTCAGCAGCACTGCTTGTCAAGAACAAGTTCTGATCAGGTTGGCAGAGCCCTGCAACTGCTGCTGGGTGAGTTCAGTCCCACTGGCTGCGTCATCCATGGTTTCCCTGGCTGTGCAGAGGAAGCAGGGACACAATAGCTACAGCGGTAGGAAGCTTTCTAGCCTCACCCCTGCTTCCTCCCCACAGCAGGGGTATTACCTGCCTGTCCACTCCTCTCTGTTGCGTTCACCTTCTTATAATCCCTCTGCTCCAGCAGCTTTGCTTTGGATAGAGGGAGCCATGACGAAAATCCTGCAGAAATGAGACCATTCTCGAGGTATGTGTTTACCAGCACACTGCTGCAAACTCTGAAGAAGCTGCTGCAGTATTAATAGCTCTGCTGCTGCCAGATGAAAGGAGGAGAGTGTTCAGATCTAAGAAATCAACAGATGTTAAAGCAATTTCTGCCTTCTCTGTTATATTGCACATCAACGGGAACGTGGTAAAGTGCTTTTTTGTACCGTTTAGCATCTGAATTTCAGCACATCTTGTAAGTGTGCATTAGGAGAGTGGAATGTTACTATATTTGTACTTGCAGATTTGGAATGAGAATACAATCTGGAGCGATGCAACGTGCACATGGAATGTTTTCCAGAGGGGCTGAGGCTGAGGGAACCCAGCACAGTGGAGTTTGAGCTGTCTTGAAACTTCAGGCTGCACATGCAGGGAGGCAGAGCAGGTATTGGTTTTGAAATGGAACTGAAAACTGTAGAAACTTGGAGCTGCTTCTCCAAACCTGCCAAATTGTGGGATCAGAGATACCATTGTAAATTACTGAAATAGTGTGTCTGATTTTTGCAGTTACTCTCAAGGTATGTTGTTGCTTCATCTTGTCTCCTCAAATATGGGTGATGGCCCTCTGTGTAGTCACTTCAGAAGGGAGCTGTTGCCACTGCAAGGGCTATTTTTATGGATATCTGTCTCTTACTGCTGAGACCTGGTGGGGGTATGATACAGCCCTGTCTCACTGCAGCCATGGTACTGCACATCAGCATGATCTCTCCCCATGCTTCTCTCAACAGTTTTCTGTTAGATCCCTCCTTTTCCCTAACAGTGAGATCTCTGGAGTCACCACAAGCCTTTAGTCAGCACAGCTACACTCTCATTATTTAAGAGCCCTGAGGGCCATAATAGGCCCCAATTAGCCTAAACAGACCCCCTGAGGTCTCTGCTCACACCCTTGTCCATGGCCCAGGAGCCTCTTTCGGCTTATCCTGTAGCCTTCAGTGTTGACCTGAGCTACATGGCAGGAGTGCTGGTCTCCAGCCGTGGTCACACCTGTGTCTGGTCTGGACCCCAACCCACAGACTGATATTGTGGCCTGGCCTCAGACCTGCCTTGTCCCTATGGACCTGCCTTGGAGACCTGGAGTGGACAGGGACCTTGCTAGACTGGTGAGGAACCAGCAACCTCGGCTGCGTTTTGACATGGAAGATGGGCCTGGGGAGATGGGCCTAATGCTTAACTTGCCCATATTTGTGAAGGAAAAGTGAGTTCTGTCCAGAGGTGAAAAAACCCTTCTGCAAAAGGCACAGAAGCTCCTTCCTGGGAATTTGTGCAAAGAAGGTCAGTGTGTCCTAGAAGGCGGAGATGAATTGCAGAGGCAAAAATGGTAAAATTTGCATCTTTCTTGCCCTGTTTTCCAGTACTTCTCATGCTTGTTTGCATGTTACTTTTCCTTTCTAGGTTCAGTTCTCTGCTCCTGGCTGGGCTCTGCTTTGTCTTTCTTAAGAGTACCATTGGCTTTGAGGTCTCCTTTGCTCCCTCAGCGACTGTGCTTTGCTGACAGTGCTCTGGGTTTCCAGCAGAGGCTGCCTTTGCAGTTAACAGGGTTCCAAGGTGCAAGGGTGAACTGCTTTCTCTCCCTCTGGAAGACCTTTAGACTTTTCCATTTGATAGGTGAAGCTGAACTGAGCATATTTAACAAGCCACATCCCCCAGGGGTTTTCCATTGCAATTCAGCCACTTTTTGCCCCATGGCCAAGCTGCAGGAAGATATGTCCCTTCTCTCCTGAAGTCCAGTCCCATTGCAATCCCTCTGCCACTGAGCTGCAGAGGCAAACTGGGACAGTCCTGCAGAGGGACTGTGGACAGTCTGTCCTCCCCAGCTGGAGTGTTGGCTTACAGGCAGCTGGGAGGAGACTGGGCCAAGAAAGGCTGTAGCTGCACGTATAGGTGAAAACACACACAGGGAAAGGCTTTGGATGTTGCCAAAGCCTGGATGTTGTAATAACATTTAGTATGTCTATTGTTTTAAGGAACAGATGAGTAAATACAGATTGTTTTATGGTAAAACTTGGGGTTTTTACCCCAGACATGAGGAATCCCTCTCAGCATACCTGGAGATCTAGCAATGAGCACTGGTCTGCAGCCTGAATGTTTAAAACATGAGCAGTTGGCCAGAGAGCAGAGCTTTGGGCTGTCACCCACTGCCCACACAGAGTGGTCCCCGCTGCTATATCCCACAGTGCCTCTGTGTTTGCACCCCGGGGTGTTACAGTTGCTCATTTGAGGCACACAGGCTGCGATAGTGTGACCTACCCAAAGAACTTTACCCTGGCTGTTGGTAAACGTGCACAGGAGCCCTCATCCCGGGATGCTGAGCTGTGGGCACAGTGCAATGCCCGGGCCCCTCTGGACATCGCTGGGGCAGTCTGTGCTCCTGTCAGTGAGGGAGAATCTCCCATGGCCATCTCTGCGCCAAAGAATGTTTGCCCGAGGCTTCTTTGGAAAACCATTCCGCTTCCAAACTGAATGTCTACTAGGACTGAGCGTGCTTCCCGTGCTGCTTTGCCATTTGGGCTAGTTTAGGGTATTTCACTTCACTACCCAAAAGTCCGTGTTCGGGCCCCCGTGCAGGGGTGAGCAGGGTGGAAAGCTCCGCATCCTCGGCTGTCCCAGCTGCTCTCTCTCTGCTCCTCCCATGAAGCAGCGGCTCTCGGAGTCAGGACGGCCCCAAAGCCTCCAGCTCGGTGTGACCGATCCCAGCTCTCCATTCCCGTGTGACCAGTGCCAGCGCCCCCATCCTGGGGGACAGATCCCATCTTCCCCATGCCGCTGTGACCGATCCCATCCCGCTGTGACCGATCCCCCAGCCCGTCGCCAGGTGGCGCCACGGGGCACGGCCGGTCTCCTGAGGGCGCTGGGCTGGAGAGAGACGGGAGGAGCCGGAGCAGTCCCGAGGAGCGCCGGTGATCCCGGAGAAGCCCCGAGGAGCGCCGGTGATCCCGGAGAAGCCCCGAGGAGCCCGGTCCGGGCGCACTGGCTGCTCCATCTGCCGTCCCGGTACGGCGGGACCGGCGAGCAGCCCCTCGCGCCGCCCCCCGTGTCCCGCGCCCGTCGCTCCCCACCGGGTCCGGGTGGAGCGGCGGCTTTACCGGCATCCCTGAAGTAACAAAGGTACGGTCGGGATTGAGGTCTCAGCCGAAATGAGGGTTTGTAAACTGTCGGGTACGGAGGGGCCCTGACCCTGCCTGAGCTGCTAGAGAGCAAAACCCCTGAGGAATCCGAACACTCGGTGAGCTCAGCAGGCGTGAGGAAGCCTCAGCAATAGGCAGGTGTGTGGCTATTGTGCCTTACCTGTGCACAAAGACGGCAGGTGTGCAGTCACTGTGTTGCAGGTGTGCAGTCACCGTGTTACCTGTGCACACCCACGGCAGGTGTGCAGTCACCGTGTGTTACAGGTGTGCAGTCACTGTGTTACAGGTGTGCAGTCACTGTGTTACAGGTGTGCAGTCACCGTGTGTTACAGGTGTGCAGTCACTGTGTTACA
>JAWWLV010000011.1:24800021-24828846 GCA_035041135.1 Platyrinchus mystaceus | reverse complement strand
TACAGGTGTGCAGTCACCGTGTGTTACAGGTGTGCAGTCACTGTGTTACAGGTGTGCAGTCACCGTGTGTTACAGGTATGCAGTCGCTGTGTTACCTGTGCACACCCACGGCAGGGCTGCAGGTCAAGTCCCGAGGGCGCTGCTGCCAACTGCACTGGAGCTGAAGCATCAGCGACACCTTTTGTTGAGGAGAAATCAAGTGTTAATGTGCAGCATTGCAGAATTTCTGCCCCCTGGGTAAGTCGTTCTGTACGTGCCCATTGCCGAGGTCCTTAGGGCTGTTGGCATGTTCTCCACAGGGATTTAAGAAGGATCATTTACAAATACCTAATTGAGTATTTACTACCCTTGCCCCAAGTGGAATTGGGCCAGTTTATAAATACATGTCCAATCCTTTTCGGATACAGAGAAATCTCAGCTCAATTTAAATCTTGTGGGAATGAGTTCCATAGGTTAATTATGTGCTGTATGGAAAAGGATTTTATAATTTAAAATGTTGCCTTTCAAATTGCATTGTCATCTTGTTCTTGTATTATTCAAAGAGGGTAACCAGTCAGCCCAGAGCTGACAACAGGACTTAAACAATATGTGTTAGTGTCAAAACATGTGAAGCATAAACAGGACTTGGTTACTGTCTACTCCCATTAATGTCCAGATGCTTTCTAGACTTCCTTTAAATTTCTCTGTGAAAAAGTATTTCTTTTCTTCAGATTTGAGTTTTCCACCCTTCCATTTCCTTACTTATCCCTGTGTTCAAACATCAAGACAGGAAAGAGCCAAGCTCCTATCTCCTGTGTTGATCCTAGTCATTTCATGCTGTGCTTCTATCAAGTCTTCTCTTACTCATTTCTTCTCTGTCCTAAGAAGTCCTGGTCTTTCAGTCACAATTTGAAATTTCCCAGGCCCTGTGTCATCAGCATATTTCTGAAAACGAAGTAGCCAACCACTTCAGGGCTGGTGTTTTACTCTGAAGCAGGCAGGGCTGTGATCTCCCTCCCATCTACTTAGCACTGCTGATGATTTTTTTCCCCACAAGCTAAAGAGTAGCTGCACAGTTTCACATAATTACTGCTACAGCACTCACGTATTTCAGGTTCCTACAAAGATTCTTTTGTTTCACTGTCCTATACATCAAGCATCCAGGCACCTTGTTGCCTTAATTGACCATATACATTCCCATGAAGGCTTTCCAAAGCTGTTTGCAGTAATACCCAGGTAGATTTTGTCCTGGCACCATTAACTGTGAGCAGCACTGTCTGAAAACAACCATGCCCTATTGCTTTACTGAAGTGCAATTATGTCTTACAATGCCCAGACTGGGCTGGCCTTTATTTTATCCCCTGTAATTGAAATTTGGCTTGAAGTGTTTCTAACTACAGCCAGTAAATAGAGGCAAAACCCAATCCCTCAGTAGTAACTTATTCACCCATTGTCCAACAATGTCTCCAATGATTTATTTGATGACTGTTGCTTGGCTATGTAGGAGATGGGATGAGCAGTGGGAATGACAGGAAAACTGATGAAAAAGCAGGTTCAACTTAAAAGCAGCTGTAGAATGTGGAGAGTACATCAGAGATGAGTGTGTGTTGGAGATTGAAACATGCATTTCTCAAAGGAGTAGGAGGGGAAGTCGAAACAGCTGTGTCTTTAAATAAGCTAGCATCCAGATTTTGTTACTCTTATTTAGGGTTATCCCAACAAGCCAACTCTCAGACTTTATTGAAGTTTACTTTTGGCTGACTGTGTATCATGGAGCTTGCTGCTTAACAACAGAAATAAAGCACTTGTCAGGCAGAAGCAATGTGTCAGTGCAAAATGGAATTTTCAAGATTAAAGTTTACATGAGGTAACAACAAAATCTACTGTGCCATTCTGTTGGGCAACAAGGGTAATTTGTTATGCAACATAATGAGGACTTGTGTATGATAGACAGCAGAGGCTCTTGGTTACAGAGCACTGTCATCAACAAGCCCGTGCAGCTCATACATATAAGAGAAGTGCTATGCGTAGCACAGAATTCAGAAGCCTTGTTGTTATTACAGGGGATGAGGGGGTTCCAACTTAAAAATTGCAGAATAAACAAACCCACTGAGACCAGTCCTGCAGTCCTTTATGGTCTGGGTAGGACCTTCCTCATTTCGGTTTGGGTTGGTCTGTGTCAGACTTGACAGTCAGCCTGGGAGCCATGAGGTCAGGGTCACAAGTGTCATGCATTTCATGTGGTTCTGACACATTTGGCAAGTCTCCTGCCAGCCCACACAACGACAAGGGAAGAAGGAGTGGAGGGGGAGAAGTCAGATAGTCATAATGCTGTTCACTGCTGGCCAGAAGTCCATGATGTCTGATCCCACAAGCTCCACTGCTGCTGTTAGCACATCCACTCCCTGAAGCCAGTTATTCTTCCTGTAGGGCAGCAGTGGTCATTCACCTGTTTTGTAGATACACTACAACACGTGGGCTGTGTACAGAGCTGGGAATGGAGCTGTGGCCTATAAAGCAGTGAGGTTCATCTGCTTTGCCATATCTTCTTTCAAAACAAATCTACCTGCTGGTGTGATGAGGCCTCTTGTTTATGATGACTTAGGCTGCTCTCTGCCTCCAGAGCTGGTGCTAGACTCAAAGATCCTGTCTGCTGGCATTCCACTGCTGTCTCACAACTGCTTCTGTAACGCCCTGTCCTGTATGTGTTCTCCTGGCCCACACTGAATGTTTCCCTTGTCATTCGTTGGAAGAGAGAGTCTGGGAGCAGTCTCTTCCTGAGAGCTGTGAGGGAGAGAGTGGACTCAAGCTTCACTGATAAATTAATGCAGGAGAAATAAGGAATTAAGACTGTGTCACATGGCCTGTAGAGTAGGGGACTAAGCTCAAACTGTATTGGTAACCTTTGTCCTGGCAATCTGTGGAGCTGGTTCTGTTTTTTCAGTGTGCATGTAACGTTGTACCTTATGCATGATATTCTGGAACTGTCATAATCAAGCAAACAGTTTAATTCCACAAGTGCTGTGTTAATTTGGAGGTAATGCTTGCTTTTGCTTCAAACCACAGTCAAGCCTGGTTGGCCAGACCACATTAGGGAAAGCTGCTCCTGCAGAAAAGTCAAAGACCCCCATTCCCTGGTGTACTGTGCCAGTGGCAGGATGTTGGAGTTCTGACTGTGACATTGACTCAACAAGGGCCTGATCGGTTTACTCCTACTCAAACAGCAGCCCAACTTCTTAAGACAGTTAGGACAGCAGTACAAATAGGGGTAAGACACTGAGTTAACTACTAACTTGGCCAAGCTACTTTACCTCTCAGTGACTTGGGTTATATGGGACAGTCATCACTATAAACTCTGGTGCTTGAAGTTTAACCAAACAGACCAAAACATTGAAAGTGAAAGGAAAGGGGTGAAACAAGTGCTGCTTTAGTGGTCTATGGGAGAGTGTCAGGCATGACATGCAGCCCAAGATATTCAAACTAGGATATGATTGAGAAAAATTTTGCTTTTGCTTCCAGACAGGTACCTGTACTCTGTTTCCAGTGTTGCCAGGCACCTGCCATTCAGCTGTGGCCTCCTCACATTATAAGGCAGATGAGTTTGTCTGGGCCTGTTTTCTTGTGTTGTTTTTTTTTTTTTTTTCACAGCCTCACATATACAATATGAATCTAGTCCTGACCGAGATATTTTAGGAGCCACTATGACAGAAATACTTCATGATGATACTGGTTACTTAATTTAAGATATGTTAATTTCATTACCAACCAAAGTATTTAAATTAAGCCTAACCAAATTAATATTGCATCGTAAGAGGCACTAAGATTCCATACTGTAAGGATAAGAAGCAAACAAACCAACCCTGCCTTTCATGCAGGAGATGCTATCTGGCATTTGCATAGATATTGTGTATGTAATTAAAGCCATCCTTAATGTGTCATGCTGTTATTGCAGCCCTTGCTATTTTGTAGCAGTTTCCAGATCTTACAATGAACGAGTACAAAAATATCCCAGGGACTCCAGAAAGCATTACGGTGACTTTGCAGACAATGGTTCTCTTAAAGTAAACCCCACAAGCATCCTCGCTTTTTCACAGGGAAACGTCTTGTTAGCATCTGTCAGGACGAATGCCATCTTGCCTCAAGAAAACGCTGATCCTGGCGGAGTCTGGACGCTGCGCACAGAGAGCTCGCAGGTGAGTGAGTCGTCTGGCGCTTTCTGCAGTGCAAGTGCAGGGTGTTTTCAGACTCTCAGCGCCGTTTGGCAGAACCTCGGGTCGTCCAGAGGTGAGCTGCCACGCTAGACAGCCCCGGGTGAGCCGCCCTCCCGGAGGGGCTGCGCTTGGCTGGGCGCGGAATTGTGCAGCGATCCCGTGTCAGACGTGCCGCAGGGGTGTCTTTCCGCCTGAACGCGGCTACTTGCAAATGTTCTGCTGTTCCGTCCCTCTGCAGCCCTGCTTTCGGGACCATTTCAAGGTCAAGGCTGTTAACAGGGCTGCGAGTGCAACGCCTCCTCTCAGACTGCGGGGTCTGTGGGACCGGGGTGATTATTTATGAAATACTTGCGCAGCACCCAGTGCACTGAAATGTTGATTTCCTCTGCACTTGCTCCTCCTGCCTGGGAGCCGCACACTTCATGTGACTTCCGTGCATCTGTCAGCCCTGCTGCCTGTCCCGCAAGGTCCTCTAGTGGGCAGCTGGGCTGCTCTAGCCTTTGGGGCTCTACCCCCCGGTATTGTTCACAGGGAGCAGCTAGATGTGATGATGGGGATTAAAGATAGTTTCCAGTTCTTCCTTCAGCCAGCCATTCCCTTTTGCACAGGCAGCAAGAAAGCGTCCACCTTCCAGCAGTGGCAACTTTACCCATCTCCGAGGTCTCTCTGTCAGCACCTCTTTCTCTCTAATTTATTCCTTGACCTCCTGCCCCTGTAGTAAAGGAAGCCCCACTATTTTCTCAGGCCCTTGCCCTGTTCTGTGGAGTTTTGCATTCCCCTTCCAACACTGTTGGAGTCAGGTACAGCAAGATGAAGGACAGCTCAGTATAATGTTTAGCTGAATAAAGTATCACCCACAGAACTTGCACCGTTTCCATCAGCAGCTTACCAAAATAAGAATGAGTATAATTGTTCAAAAACCAAGTTAAGGAGGATTTTCACATGTAAGCGTTTGGACTGAGATTTGGTTGGTAGCAGATGATGTGTGGAGCTCTGTGTTTTAGGCCTCTAATTTATCATCTTCAAGGTACTGTGTTAGTGTCAGGCTCATCTGGGTCAGGATCGTGGAATTTGCTCCTTGGCAGCAAGCCTGCCTTCTGATTGCTCCCTGTGTGGATGGTTTTTCACAAATGGTGTATCTGTAATGTGTTGTGCTCAAACTTGCACTAGGAAAGCCTTTTCAAAAGTCAGGAATTCTGTCCATAGCAGAATTTGACTGTAACAATTAAAAAAACCCCAAACAACAAATTAATAGATATTCCTTTAATCTGCTTGCAGCAGGTGCTGCCACAGGTGAATGTCAGAGAAAGGATGGGTAGGGCTGTCAGGGACTGACAGGTCACCAACCAACTTCAGTTGACCAAATTGGTAGTTTTAGGTAATCTAAACTGAGTTCAAAGCAGGTGTGTCAGAGGTATTCGCTAAGTGCTGGGGCTCGATAAGTGCTGTGAGTAAGATGAAACTTTGAATTAAGCACTTTGAAAGTCGTAACAGGTTGAGTATCTAATGAAAAATTAAAGAATGAAATTAGTGGGCAGAAGAGAGTTCTCCCCAGAGCAATACCACGGTCCCTGAAAGCAGCCGGAGCCTCTGCGGGGGCAGTCACGGGCTCTCTGCTCTCTGCCTGTGTCTTCTTCCAGACTAGGGCTTGGCTTACTTTTCATTTTGTTTGTTGTCAGCACAGGTTGATTTGAATAGGGTCCAAGTGAAAACAGTTACAATCTCAGGATCTGCCTCCAGGAGAGTTTCAGCTGCATTTTCAGAAGTGGTCACACACATTGCTGACAGCAAACTGTTCTCTGCTAGTAGTCAGTCATCTTATAGCCTTGTCTTACTTTCTTACTTCTTAGTGCCAGAGCAAGAAACACTCAGAGATCTGCTGTGTTCATAGCAGGCAAAGATCACTTACTGAAAAGGAAATGTTGGAGAGTAATGGACCAGTTTTGCCACGCGTTTCCTCAGCCAGAACTTGTGACTACCAGAGGAGACTGCAAATTCAGCGGCCCTGGGGAGTGGCTCTGCCTCCCATCCTGCCACCTCCTTCCCTTTGCTCAACTTTCAGCCCATGATTTACTCCTAAGGGGCTGCTCACTACCTGGGGATCACTGCTGTGCTGCTGCTTTATGTGAACAGGCAGTTCTTGGCTGCTTCTGCTCTTCCCACAGTGAAAGCAAAATGCTGAGCACCCTCATTCCTACAGTCACCCCGTGCCAGGGCAGGGAGAGCTCTTGCTGGTATTGCCAGGCACCAGTCTTAGCACATCTTCTGCTCTGTGTGTATGTGAGGGGGATATGGGCTGGTTTGTGGTTTTCTTGTAAGATTCCAGATCTTTAAAGTTATGTTCAGAAAAGGAAATGTCAACTGTAAAAAAACCAATAAGACCCCCACATGTGGTCCTTATAAAAAAGTAAATAATTTAAATTAGTAATATATAATAAAATACAATATTTGCCCTAATAGTTACAAATTAGAAATGAGATGCAGCTGTAATCTAATATTTCAGGCAGAAATTAACTGATAATTAATAAGAAAAAGTCATACTTTGCATGATTTTTCCATGCTAAGTATTGCAATATCACCTCTTTAATGGCTACATTCAAGACTGTGATACTGTGATTTTTCCAAATAATGTTATAACAATATGTAAAGTATGTTTAATACTGTTAGTTGATTAGAATTGGACAAGCATAGACAAGCAAGAAATGCAGAACAGCACAAAGCCAATTTTCTTGGTGGACTTTACAGGACCATCAGGACATTCTCACCCTTTATCAGAAAATATGTAAATAGCTCCTGGCTCCCTTACTTGCTCAGATAGTGAGGCAAGACCTTTTCCATAAGCCTTCTTCCAGGAAACTCATCCTCCTCAAGGTGTGTGGTGAGGAATGATAGTAAAAAGAAAGAGCATGAAGGATGAAAGGCAACACTAGATAATGACAAGAACAAAGGGATCCTGGGAAGCAGTGAGGGAGAGGCCTGGGTTGTCAGGATCTGAAGAATGCTGAATACACTGATAAGGTGAGACGAAACCCAGGCCAGGAATATGTGAGTTAGGCCAGGCAGACAAGCTGTCTGCAGGCTGAAAAATCCAACTGTGTATGTCAATGGACATACAGCCTTACCACCTGACAAATGTGATGGCTGAATTTGCACATCTGTAACCACTGTACCTGAAGTTACAGGTTTTGGCTTATTAAAACACCATCTGCTGAACGGTGGCCCAAACCCTGGTGAAGGTTGGCATGAGGTCCTACTGAAGCACAGAGCAGAGCAAAGCTGTTTTGATGGCCAAATGTTGGCAAGGTGTCTGTGTCGACTGTGGGCAGCTGGTTTCTGCTGTGCATTAGTGCTGTGCTGGCTCAAGCAAGGCAGAGCATCTCTGGTCTTGCAGGGGATGCCACGTGGCAGTCTGAGGAGCTGGCAAAGAGCTTCTCCGAGAGTTTCTGTGGTAGGTGGAAGCCTGTGGCCTGTGTGATGTTTGTGAGGAAGGCAGGCACCGTGGGTGGACAAGTGGCTGGAGACACCACTATGAGAGCTGGCTGGGAGGAGGAGAAGGAGGGAGATTTGAAAGATGCAGTGCCCTCAGTTGGCTGGGGTAGACCTGGGCTTTACATACCCCCATTGGTGCAATGTGTTAACCTGGTACTTTCCAGCCAGTTCCTCTAGGAGAATTAGAAACTGGCATGAAACCAACCAGGAGGTTTTATTGCAGTAATCACCTTTCCTGAGAGAAGGAGATTAAGAGGGAGAGAACAAGGAACAGCTGAGTAGCATTTAGTATGACACAGTATTTCACTGTCAGGTGCAAAGTCATGGCTGAAAAGATCACTCTTGTGAACTGAGGAGGTTGGCTGCTCTTCTGCCCAGGGCAAAGGTACGCTGTGGCTCTGGGGCAGTGCCGGGCTCTGCGTGGCAGTGGCAGGCTGTATGTGTGTGGGCAGCGGTGCCTCGGGAAGTGCTAATGCCTGGGTAAAAAGAGGAGTTGTCCCGGAGCCAGTGCGGGGAGCAGGGAGGGAGGGCCGCTGCAGCCCGGGACACCGAGCGCCACCCCCAGATCGGTGTGTCGGTGCCTCGCTCGGGGCCGGACTGGGGCAGGGGAGGAGGAAGAGGCGGTGGCCGGGCCCGGGCGGGGCGTCTGTGCCGGGGACGCGCCGTCGGTGCGAGGCTGCGGGAGGCACAGCCGGGTAGGACTGCGGGTGCGTCTCTGCTTTGCTTCGTTTCTGGCCTCCCCTGACCCCTCCCCAGGATCGAGAGCCCCGGAGCGGTCCCGGACCCCGCGGCTGAGCGCCCTTCGGTCCGGGGGAGGGCACAGCCCGGTCCTCTGCTGTGGGACAGCCAGCTCTTCCTGCTCCAGCCCGCTGACAGCCGGCTCCTGGCTGCGAGGACTCTGGCGTGCTCCCCTCCCTCTCCCTGCTGGAGCTTTTCATGCTGTGAGAAGCTCCTCTGTCCCACTGCAGTGGCGGCTGGTTGAGCAGCTTCCCAGTGCCAGGTGAAACCTCCTCTCCCTCGGGTGCTTCTGGGGTCTCTTCCCCTCTTCGGCTCGGTGGAGATGAGAAGAGGGGTTTGGAATGGAAAATATCAGATGCGGCTGCATCAAAAAGAAACCGGGGTGGGCAGGTGGGGAAGAAGGAGAAGAAAAAAAGAAAATAGAATCAAAACCGATAAAATCAAACCCACCAAAGAGATGTGACTACTAATTTACTGGCTAATTTACCAGAAGGCAGTAGGAACAGGGCCTCCAGTTGGGAAACTTTCACGCCCCAGCAAGGTCTGGCAGCTGCCGGCAGTGGGGAAGTGGGTTGGCATCATGTCTGAGGCTGACACCTCCCGCCTGCCAGCATGTGTCAGACCGTTTAGGGTGTTAATGGCAAGGATTCACCAATTAAACAACATTTCATCTTTTTTTTCCTTAAATGTTTTCCACATGTGCTGTCCTGAACAGTAACCTCAATTTTTTTAAATGATGTAAAGCGTTGATGTTGTCTGTCTTCTGTAGCAAGGTGCTTTCCTTAGCTGTGATTCATCACCCTGTTTTTCTTTACCAATTAAGCCACTCATGTGGATCTCTGAGACAATCAGTGTCTCATCTTACAAGCTGGTCTCAGAATTATCAGCAAGTTTGTCCCTCAGATTGGGTTCTTGGTAGACCGGAGGTGTTTTCAGTTTCAGGCTATTGTATTTTCCTGGCAATTGTAACATGAGGGAGGTCAGTGATCTTTTAAAGCATGAGGGGACTGATAAGAGTGGAGCCTTGATTGCATATGCAGATGTGCTCTTGGGTTTGCTCCTCAGAGACATCACATGCCCTAAGAGAGCTTACAGAGCTGCCGAGGCATGGGGGGGGGGGGCATCCACTGCCCTGCACCAGAGTCTGTACTAAATGCTGAAATGCAGTGTTCCAATAATAGTTCTTGTACATTAAACACAACGATCAGTGAGTTAATCTTTGATGTTGTCAGGGCAATGCACAGCATTCCCTGGTGAGCTTAATCCCTTTGGGCAATGAGTGGACAGATACTGGAGCTGAGATGCTTGAGGAGGAACAGCAAACTACTTGCTATTTCCAAGCATGGGAAGAGTCTGGCAGTGCTGGGCTATAGCTCTTGTTCTTGAAGCCTCTTGTGTTCTGCTGTGACTCCATCTTTACCAGTGGCAGCTTCAGGGGTGCCCAAAAATAGTGAAGAACAGGTCTGATCACCAAATATAATATTTTGCAGAAAAATTGAAAGTGAAACATATAACTTTTGCCAGCACTTGCAGTAGACTTTCTGCAGTTTTGAATACTTTTGATTGACAGCTTTGACTCAACTGCAGCCTGGCTTCCCTGGCTGGGCTCCCCAGTTGTGTTGTCACCTTCCTTGCGAGTGATCTCACACCTCGTGGGAGGTGTGCTCTGGCGACTGAACGCAGCTCCAGTGAGGCACCACTTCAAAACCAAGTGTTTGTTGAAAAACAAAAGATAGTAGATCTTTGTGTTTTTAGAAATTAAATACTAGACAGAGTAAGGCTTTTCATGGAAAGTTGTTTGTTGGGTTTTTTTTTTTCCCCTGGAGAAAGCCACAATTTTCAGCAGAAACGCATCATAAAGGGAGTTTTTTGAGCAGCCTCAGGCAGCAGTTACTAAGAGCCAACATTAATGGAGGGATAAGAAATGAATGCAGTTGATCTTGTCTGTTTCTTGCTTTGACAGCATCTGTGAGTGAAACCCTGATTGTCATGTCATCCCAGTGTGGCACTTTCTTCCCTAGCAGTAGGTGGCCTGCATAAATCTTTATGCTTCTCCCCAAAAGCCTGCATGGTGGATGGGGTAAGAGTAGTCCCTTTCATTTCTTGGTGGATTTTGTGCTGCTTGTACACTGGTTTCCCAGTTCCTAGGCTAACAGGACAGTGAGTAGCCAGGCTTATTCACTCACTTTAAAGGCCAGGTTTTTAGGACCTGGCAGTTCTGCTGGGATGTTGTGTGCTGCACCAAGTGCTGTTTACAGGGAAAATGTCACAAGCAGATTCTAAACTTGATAACCATGAATGCCCTGTTCTGAATAGTGGATTTTTTTCTGACCCTGTGTAGTGTTGCTCTAACTTGGTGGTGAATTTTAGCCACATATTTCTAGCCTGTCGTGCAGGAATCACATTTAAGTCTGTCAAACATTGTGGCTGGGAACCTTCCTCTGAAACATCTGGGTATGAACAGTGCTGGAAACAGGATCCTTGCAGAAATGAACCTTGTCTCTGAACCATTGTGGTTTTTCTAATGAGATCAGTTTGCCACCTGCATCTCTCTGGGGTGTGACTTTATTTTAGAGATATTGTAAGCATATAAACAACTTTCTGACCTTCCTCCCTTCCATGTATTACTTTATACTCCATTTCCTTCTCTTCCTCCCCATCCTCTCTCACAGTCCCGTGTCCTTGCAGACATTCCTTGTTGCTGGCTTGAGACATGTTGCCAGCTGGACATTGTTTCACAGCTCCTTCAGACAAGAGGAGGAAAGAGCGAGCCTGCTTGGTGAGACGGATAACCTTCAGGATTTAATGAGCACCTCTTTAATAGCAAAACCAGCCAAGCTTTGATAGTACCCTCGTTCTCACCCGCTGACTCCTGAGTGTTTGCTCAGCAGAGCTCAGTAGTGGAACCCTTGAGTGTATACATTGAATCAGCTTCTCTATTTCATGAGCAGAGTGGACTTCAATAGACAGTTGTGAACAGTAAGACCAGAATTCCTCAGTGAGACTGTGATCCAGGGACTCTGTTGCCCTTCACAGAGTAATGCTGTGACAGATTTATTACTGCTTTCCATTTAGGTTTCTCAGATATGAGGAATTCATGTTGAAGGCCTGAATATTTGGGATAGTATTTTTTTATTTACTGTAATCAATCAAAACAACATTGACACTGAAACTTCTGTGGGAAGGTTGTTTGTCTACTTGGCATAACACGAAGGATTATTAACATAACCAGTCTTACAGGTGATGATAAATTCAACAAGCATGACTTCTACTTCTTTAAGTGTTTGGTTTTCATTATTACTGATTTTTCACATAGATGCCTTATTCCAGCTGACATAAATTCCTTTCAGAGTGGATCTAAACCTTGTAATTTGCCAGGAAGTTAAGATAGCTTTTTATTTAAAATACAATTCCCCCCCCCCTTAATGTAGCAACCAAACCCAGTGCTTTTCTTTTATCTTGTAGAAAGCAAAACATCATGACATTATCTCAGTTTTGCAAAGTTACCTTACATTAAATTCTGTGTCTTACCAGTCCATCTTAAGAGGAAGAACATGTCTGTTAAATCACGGCCTTGTTTTTGTCTTCTCCTTCAATTAAACACCTTTCCCCACCAACAGGTCAGGACAAAAATAGTTTTCAGTTGTTCTTAAATATTTACCTTCAATATTGAGTGTAGCACCCTGAATCACAGAGGTCAGACTGAGAATGGATGGAATACTACTGATGGGCATATGTGCATTTTGGACCAACTTGCCCTTCTGATCTACCTACACCTCCTTTGTGGAGTTACTCACAGCTCTGACATAGTGTTGTCAGCTTACATGTATGCATTAAATTGCTTTTGTGGCTTTGATGGACATCTGTTCTGGTGAATATATATTAGTTTCTTGCTGTAACTAGTATCCGGGTTGAAATGAAAGACCAGCTAAGTAATCTTACTCATTTTACTGCCACCACTGCATGTATTCAGGTCATTTCCAAGCATGCCTTTGCTGTGCAGTACCATACTGTATTGACTATAGCAATGTCCTGTGGCTTTTGGAAATGGAGCAATAAAACATAAATTCATGAGAAAGTAGCATAACAAGCTATCTATTATATTGACTGAAATGTATGTGTGAGAAAAGTTACCCTTCTAATAGTGTAAATAGAGAGCTACTTGTGTGTATATGTAGGAAAGAAAAAAAATGCTGTGCCCCCCCAGTGTTATTTTTACTAATAGTAAATATGTTTATCTTTGCCCTCTGTGAACAGGTGTGGTGAGGGTATATCTGTTGTTAAAGGAAATTAATCTGATTTTGGTTTAGTTACCCACTTGTTTTGGGGCATCTGATGAGTGAAGGCCACCTCATATGGTTGTTTTATAATGAGAGCACTGCTCTTCTGGTGAAAACATACTTTGCAGTATCCCACCTTTACAGCCTTTTTATCAGTGACTTACTGAACTTTCCCTGGTCTAAACAAAGCTTTGGTGCTGCTCTTTGTGTTAGTTGTTTTCATTTGAGACACAATTTTTTGTTTAGTTCTATTGAAATCTGCCCTATGTCATTCTTTTGGTACAGGTGGCTTTGTGGTGCTTGATGTTGTACAATCACAGAATGGTTTGGGTTGGAGGGACCTTATAGATCATCTAGTTGCACCTGCCTGCCATGGGCAGGGACACCTTCCACTAGACCAGGTTGTTCAAATTAATAAAATAGGCTGTCTTGAAAAATACTGTTTATCCTAAGCTAAACTTGAGCACAGCCTTAGTGGTCAGAGCAGAGAGTGAAGGGCATACCCTACAAACACTGATGGGACATGTCATCTCTACATCTCCCGAAGTCTTTTGGCTTCCAATTAGACAGAAATGTGTAGCAATGTAAATAATTGCTTATATCCCTCTTTTCTGCATGCCTCCACAATTAAAATGCTGCAGACAAGTAAATATTAAAAAGGAATGTCTATTTCTTGTTTTGACTTTTAACTCGAGTAACATTTCAATGGTAAAGAAATTTCTATCCTGACATTCATCTTTTGTGATGTGGTCCAGTGAGTAACAGTAACTGTATTTAAACATACCAATTACAGAGAACAAAGGAATGGCTGAGTGAAGCTGGTCTTGTCTGTTTACATTACAGGGCTCCTTCAGGAGTGCAGGTGGCATCAGAAGGCAGCCAAGTGTCCTCAACTTTGTTTCTTTCCTAAAGGACAAATTCAGATGAATTTCCTTTGCCCTATAACTAAGCTCTGGGTGATGGCAGCTTCCTCAGCAGGGCTCAAACCACCCTTAACACTGTAGGGAACTTTCTTATGAATGACCTAGTGACTTCTGTAGTTCTCCTACCAGTTTTTTTACTTGCTTGCTTTTTTTTTTCAGCTGCATATTTTGCTTATAGTATCCACACTCTGTTTTCGGTGGCTGAGACGGGAACACGGAAATCCCATTTTTTGTGTTCCCCAGCTGCCAGTATATTATCCACCTGTGTTGTCAGGGATTTCCTGTTTGAGAAGATTAATTAGAGTTGAGCAACTCTGAGTTCCTCTAAAAGAAACGATTTTCCTTTCCTGTATGGCAAGGGAGATTGCAGTCTTCTGAGGCTGTAAGCTTGTTTAGACCCACCGATATAGGAGTTGGTACCATTTAGAGACACTGTCTGGTTTCAATTCTGTTACATGGATGTACATCTGACTAGCTGCTATTGCTCCCTTTAGCTCCTCTTTTAAAGGTGATTGTCCTTGTGGTCAGAGTTTTTCATCCAGCTAGAAGTTTGCCTCTTGCTGTCATTATCTCTTCTTTCCAAGTCAAAAGGCACTATCTGTATTTTACCACATCTCCAAAAATTACTGCCCTGGTTGACTTCAAAACCTTAACTCAGCAAGCACACAAAAGTGCTTTCCAACACAGCTGCCCAGTTTGGATGGTCCTAAGGATTCCTGTGGGAACAATGTTCACTTGTTTTCAGTCTTCTTTTGTCTTTTTTTTTTCCTCTTTTCTTACCCCCTTCAGCTGGTCAAAGGGCTAGCACTTCTGCCTCACCCACTTAGCTTGTCCTGCGCTAATTCCAACAGTCAGAGGGTGAGCAAATGGCCTTCTTCCTAGTGAATTTTCCTTTGGCAATTTTTCTCATTTATGTCCACCTCAACAAATGGCTTATTTCTTACCTTGTAGTTACCTGAGTACCATTTGGTTTGGATATTGGTGTTTGGGTGCTTGGCCTCGGCCCCTGGAGATGCTGCCAGAGCCGCAGTGCCGTTGGCGTGGTGGTGCTGATGCCTGTGGGAGTTGGAGGAGCTGGCAGGGGTCGTGTTCCTGTTGGACTGTCTGCCTTTCTGATGCTCTGCAGATCTGTGAAACCACTCTGGAGTAATATAAGCACACATATGGCATGTTCTTATTTTTTTCACCTCAGAAGTACAAGCAAATATAAGCCCCATCACTGCATGTTTTGTTACCACAGTTATTTCCAGGCAGTTACGGGGAGACACAGGCAGGTTGGTTAAGATAAAATCACTGAGCCATAACCTGCAGCCAGGCTGATGAGTTCACATGTGCCCTGAGAAGGCAGACCCACCCCTGGAGGCTTCTAACATAGTGGTGTAGTTGTGGTTTCTGTGTGATTCCTAGAACTAACAAAAATACAGTGTAAGCTGCATCTGTAACTGGCTTCTGTCAGTGTAGTTTGATCACTTTGCTTTTAACTGGGAACACTCAGGACAGATAGCTCCATAATTTTAAGTAATCTTGGACTTTGCTCTTTGTTTTTGGTTTTTCTCACTGTGCTTTTTATTAATGGCTTGTTCAGGAGAGGCAAGATGGGAGGTTCATAGATGGGAATTGTCAGATTTCCAAAGTGCCAGAACTTGGTGTGTTGCACCTCTGAATCCAACTTATGACTACAAGTGAACACGAAGCCAAGAAGTAGGATGAGTGAAGTGGAGTGACAAGGGACAAGAAGGGATAAGAGGGGGAAGAAAAATAAAGGGGACAGTGTATCCTCCAAAATGAATAGGAAAACGTGGTGAGACAGGAAGGAGTTCATGAGGGACATTGAGATCTCTAATCTTGTTTCTAATTTAGGTACAAGCTATAAAAACATATGTATTCATATATCTCTCATATGACTTGCTTTGAAGGCTGGTAGGATTCTCCATGAATAAAACTCTTTGTTCCTTTTGCTGACCTGTCACACTCAATCTTTTAAAATAGTTACAATTTAGCAGCAACTGTAAGAAGATATTTGAGCTGGTCTCCTGATTTCACCCTGGCATCCCGAACCAACACACCAGTGAGTGGTTAATGAAAGCTGTGAGAAATAAGCAATTTGGTCTGTGTGTGCCATGGAGAGATAACCTACTGGAGATGGCAGGGCAGCAGAATGAGATGCTGTCTCATTATATTTTCAAAAAATCTCATCAAGCTCAGATCTAGCATTGTTGATTTGAGACTAGGAAAGAAGGTAATTCTTAATAAACACTTGGGAAATACTATTCAGGAGATTTCATTTTTCTCCCCCTCCTTTTTTATGTCTAGGTGAAATTTTGGCCACAAACCAGACTTTTGCAGGTTTTTTCTCCACTGTGTACTTAATCTGTCTCATGCAATTTTAAGGAATTAAACTAAAATACATCAGCTTAACTAGAGAACATTTTTTTAATCTGATACAACAAAAATAATTTGATAATGATTTCAAAATTCACTGACAAAAATTAGAAAAATAACTTGACAAATGACAGGCCGCTACCAAATACCTTTGTAAAGGTCATGCTCAGTCAGCCAATTTGGAGAGAAAACACAGAAAAAAATTGAGTAAGCTAGTTCTTCAATAAATTACCCCTTAATATCATTACAATGTACATCAGATAGGAAAAAAAAATGACAGGAAAAAGATTAATTTGAATCTTGGAAAATCATAGTCAACTAGATGGAAAGACTGTAAACTGATGGGATGAATTGGAAAAGGGCAAAATGTACAGAACTTGACATATGCTGAGGACAGACTGTCTTGGAAAGAGGGTTGGACTCAGCAGGATTGCTCATGTATGTAAGGTTACATATGAGGGTACGTGGAATCAGACACTGCAGACCCGGAGTGCAAAACACACTGTATTTTCTGTGCATTAAAAGGGCTGATTGCTAATTAAGATACTCAGTATCTGTCAAAGAACTTGAAACAGCCACAGTAATGCAGATCTGGCAGTAAACTTGCCATACAGGCATTCGTTTGTAGCCTTCTGCCTCCAGTAGCCTCAGTCAAGCCCTGATGCGTTTGAGTGCCATCATTTGGTGAGTGCAGAGCACTTCGCTGAGAGGCAGGTCAGAGGTTTGCTGCTGAGTGACCCGGTCAAGTGGATCAGCTGGAAGAGCGTATTCCCATCCCTATGAAACGCAGGTGAAGGAGGGAACTCATTTTTAGTGTAAAGACAAGGGAGAAGCAATGTTAGGAGAGCTGAGGCTTCTGCAGGCAGTCCCACAGGTGTGCCGAGAGATGTGCTCCAATGTTGAGGGGTGTGTTTTAGGCAGCGTTTGCCCAGAAGGATTTATTTAACGATTCCTTGTTTCAGACAAGACGTGCAGCATGGAACACAGGTCTGTTCTTTTAAACTACACTACAGAAGCACTTTTCAGGTGTACCTTAGCAGGGCATGGAACAAGCGTTACACCACTGCAGTGATCCGCATGCTGGAAGTGGCAGCGCTGGCAGGGGCAGCCCCCGGAGGAGCTGTAACTGCTGCAGTGAGAAACACAAAGCTGCTTTTGTTGTCTCCCTGCATTATTATTCTAATTCAGGGTTTACACAGTGCAACAGCCCCACTTCTATCAGATACTAATTGGGGCCTGTTCGCATTTTTCCATCTTTTGAGGGAGGTTATCACCTGATCTTTAACAACTTGAAATACTCAGTGTTTTAATAGAGTTCATATGGCCAAGCCACTATAGAACTGCATATCTCTTCCCCCAGCTGACGTCATGAGGGAAGGAGAGAAAACAACAAAATCATGCTCAGTTTTTTAGACTATGTTTTATTGATAATTTAGCTGAGCATCATGAATTCTTAGGTTTGAGTAAAATGACTAAGCCACAAACTGTAATGGCATGTTCTTTGATAGAAAACCTGACATCCTGCAACAAGACCTTGTTTTTCATATCTATATGTATTTCTTTTTAACATATACCTGTGAAAATGGTAGTTTAAGATGTGACTAAGATTAACATAGGTGAGGTATATGTCTCTCTAATACTTCACTCAAGCCTTAGAGTCAAGATTTAAATGTGAACTATAGGTTTTTAAGTTAAATTATTAAAGGGAAGAACAAATTTTAAATTATAGTGTTTTAAGAGGTTATTTTGTATATAATATATGAAAGAATTAGCATATGAAGGTTTTTAAATTTACAGGTGTTATTTCACAAATTAAGACCTTTTTCACTACAGTGTGGAGATTTGTTTTTCTCCATTGTGACTGCTCCAGGTACTAGATCTGTTGTTAATAGTGTTTGAGAACAAAGGTGTGTGACAGCTGACACTTGATACATTTTGCTGTTCTGAAACACCCATGTAATCCATAGTGTAACTGAGTTACCCTAACTGGACGTTGTATTTGACAAAAGGAATTGTAAACATAGTTTAATGACAAGGTAAGGATGTGCTTGAAGTTTCAGTTTAAATGATTCTGTGTTTGTATCCATTGCATGGGGCACTAGAAACCTGGATTTGTGTGGGATGGTTAAAGGCAGAATGCTCTCCTTTAATGGCATTACCTCACTGTAGTGTAAGATATGGGTCAGTGCAGCTGAAACGGGCTTGCCAAAGTCCTCTGCTCCAAGCTCCTCGAGTTAGCACACAGCAGTGAGGATACAGATCTATGTGTAGACAGGTGTGTCAACATTTCCATACGCCAAGTGTGCCTGAGCTGTCATTACCAACCAGGCTTGGCCTTCCATACTCATTGTTATCTGCCAGATGAGTGTGCTCCCAGCTCCCTGATGGGTATACAGGACCCTGCAGAGAGGGCAAGGAGTCTGTGCTGCTGCATTATATCCACAAGATCATGGTAGATGACAGACTGAGGGCTGTCATTTCTTGCATGTATTAAGAGCTGGAAGGGCAGAGTGCTGTGAGGTTGCAGGAGGTGTGGATTGTAAACATGTGTACATGTGTGCAGTGTGCACACCAATAAGCCCCCTCAGGAAAGCCCCTCTTCTCTCTGTGGCACTGTGTCCTACTTTATCCGTGCACTGCTGGAGTGGAGGCTGTGGAAGATGCCTGCCTGTTTCCCCAGGCCCCATGGAGACAGATCCAGGCAAGAGCTGGGGAGCATGTTCTGCTTTGCAGGTGGTGGTGGGTGGATAGAGGGGGAAAAGGAGAGTCCAAATGCATTTCCCTTGCTGTCATCTGTATAGGAAATTTGTACCTGAGCTTTGGTGCCCTCAGTGCCCTCTTAGCCCTAACATTTTTAGAAGTCTGCAAATCAATGGTTTTATTAGTCTTTTTTTTTTTTTTTTTTTTTTTTTTTTTTTTTTAAGGAAGTTATTTCACAGTATAAAGAAGAATTAAGAATGCAGTGAGTTACTCTTTCTTAGGCAAGCAGCAGTGGCCAGCCCAAGCTTTCTCCAAAGGTGTTGGTGGATGGTTTGATCTTTACAATTGTTCTTCTGTGGGGGAACTAAAAGCAGCAGGGAAGTAGCATTCAGGAACCTTTCTTTAAAACACTCCTTACTGAGCATGAGCATTCCTCTGATAGTTTTTATGTAATCATTAACTTAATCTTCTGAGCAGGACAGCTCATTCGAACATGGTTTTTGCTTTGTGCCTGTCCTGATCAGCCCAGACATTAAAAAGGGCCCACATCAGTTACAGAGATGTGCACAACAGTTGTCACGTTATTGTGATCTCATTTTGCCACGGTGGGTGTAATTTCAGTTTCCCTGTGCTTTATTGGCCTTGAACAGTCACTGCTACCAGTGCTGCAGTTCTCATATAGGTGATGGGAGCTGTGATATTTACTATCACTAAACCCATTACTTCTCATCCAGATGTGGGAGATCAGGCAAAAAGACTGCTGCTGTAAGCAGGGGGACACAGAGGGCTTGGAGGAGGTTTTCTCTGGTATTTCTGCTTTCCCTATATTGCCCAAACAGGATAATGTTTCTTACTATTTGCAGTTTCTTAGACCATCGAATCTAAGTAATGTTTATCACTGCTATTGTCACATCCTCAGCTGGGCTGCAAGTTCGATTGCCAGGAAAACAACAATGGAAAGGAGAACAATTCAACTCAACCCACAACTTTCAGCCGTGTGCAGTTAGCAGACATTAAAAGAAATAATTTATACTTGGAATAAGCTATAGAAAATGCATTACTTTACCTTCTTACTTAACTGCTCTATTCAAACTTATTGCCCAAGCACTTTTCAGAGTGGAATTTGGTGTTGTTTCCTGGGAGTTCCTTGGATACTTGACCCTAGGTCAGTCTCTTCTGCAGAAAACCCTTCATGAAAGTACAAATTCCAGTGGAAAATCCCAGAAATTTCCTTGGGCAGTTCTCCATTGAGTCTAATGACTCGCAGTCTCATGGAGATGAGCCCATCTTCATCCCAGTGATGTTTTAGCTTTACAGCATGTCCCCTTTTGGTTAGCTGGCTCAGAACTGCATTTGTCCCTGTTGTGGAGTGTCATAGACAGTAAAGGAAAGAAATTACTGGCATATGCTGTGCATGCAGGGTACATGGCTAAAGCCATCCTAAATCCCAGGGAGATTTCCTCTACCAAACTGAAAAGAACTGTGGCTTCCCGGCAGTGTGCTGTCACACCCTTGGGGAAAAATGTGAAAATACATAGTCTCAAAATTGGGGTGGGGAATATTGTTGAGCAAAGCATGATGGGGCTCATATAAAACATCTTTGGTGGTATGAGAAAACCCCTAGCTTGTTTCCAATTGGAACTTGTCATTTGTTATTAAAAGTATTACCAGAACTGTAATACTTTGTGACCTCAGGTTGCCCCATTGCACAGGACATAAGGCCCATCAGAGGCTTTCAGAGAAGGCCATCTCTGAGTAAGGATTCATGAGGGAAGTTTTCAGGGGATTTAAAATCTATCTTGGAGATAAGGCAGGAGGAAGATTCCAGTCAGTGATTGGTGAGAAGTGCTTCATTAATATTAAGTTTTAGGTGCAGAAGAACTGAGGAAGTTGTTTTTCCATTATCTCAGGGGGAAAGCAATATCAGTTGAGCCAAGGTCTGCAGCAGAAACATTTACTGGAAGTGTTTACATGTTACTTAATACCTTGACATGTATTATTCAGCTTGTGTAATGGCAGCTGGGGTGGAGCAGGGAGGAATGGCTTTGCAGAAGAATTTGTTTGTTCCCCATGGAATATTTTCCTGATCACAGCTACCTTCTTTGGCAGTGAAATACATTCCAGGAATAAGAATGTTCTTGGGCCACATTTTTATGAACTGCTGGAATGTGCTGTCTTGCAAAGGTGACCTAACCTTGTCCAGATGGTTAGTCCTTCTCTGAGCAGTGGCACCCTGTCATTCTTTCTTCAGGGTAGAGCAGAATTGCAACAAAAGCCCCCTGTGAGCCCCCTCCAAGCAGGGGAGCTACACACTAAATGTTGGAGCCATTTAAATGGATGCACTTTTCATACTGGAAACGAAACACCGCTTTCCCTCTCAGAGGGAGGCAAGTGCTCTCTCCTGAGCAAACCACTTAAGGGTCAGTTTTCCTGACGTGCCCAAAGGACTTTCTGAGCTGCAGCCAAATGGGCTGTGTGTTGAGGAAAAGGCAAAGAGAGCTCCCCTGCTCATATGAGCGATGTCACAGTGATGCAGCGAAGGAGAATGGAAGGAGAAATAGATTGGGAAGCGTGAAGTTAAGCTGGCATCTCTCTGCTTCCCCCATCCACACAGTCAGTAATTTCATGATTCACCTGCTGAATGATTTGTTTTGCTGACAAAGCTCTGATAAACAGAGACTTGGCATCATTTGCATAGGTGTTTAAAGGTGTATGAGTCATATAAATGAAACTTGCAGACTTGTTGTGATTAGATTGTCATACAGAGTAGGAGAAACACACAGACTTTTATTTGGTTAATCCATACCTGGAAATGTAAAAAGTGATTTAGCACAAAGCCTGGAGTTTCCAAAATAGTAAAACAGACTTAGTTTCTAGTTCTGAAAGGATAATAATATATTTGTCCTCTTATGCTGCAACAATTTGAGAGTGTGTGTGTGATGGCATCTGGTCGGACTTGGTAACATCAGTTCTTGAGGACTAAAAATGAAGATGGTGCATAGGTATCTTGGAGAAACTGTCTAAAACATAATTTCTAGGAACATGACTCTTCCTGGTTCAGGATGACTGGATTTTTAGCAAGAAAAGGCTGTGCAGGGTACTGCTTCAAAAAATGTACTGGCATTCTGGAAATCTCTGCTGCACTGGTTGTGCAGTGCTTGTTAACAACACTTTGTGGATGCTGCTGCAAAATGTGTCAGAATGTTTATTTTTCGGAGGATGGGACTCGGGGCTCTGGATTATCAGAAGTTCAATTAATAGAACTGTGAGATGGAAGTGTTTTAGTCTGTTCCAGCAGAGCACTGAATATAAATGGTTCTCACTCATTTCAGTGTGTCTTCGTGATTCTATTTGCACTGATCTGATTCTGGAAGAGCAGTTCTATAGCAAAATAAACATTGAAATTAAATGCTTATGAGTTAGTGTTAGATGGTATCTAGAAACTTGAAACATCCTTAATAAGAAATCTGTAAATGCCTTTTGAATGCCTTTTTGCTAGATATATGTATTTTTATAGTCCTTTTAAAAATAGAAACTCATCAACAATATTAAAATTACAAAATGTTCACCAGACGGAAGAAGTTAAAATCTGAGATTTTAAATAGGGATTCAAAATAATAGTTCATTTGTAGCTAAGAACTGATATTTTTAGTGGAATGATGATTCAAGTAGTATTTGTTATTTTTCCTGTACTTGCTGATTTTTAACATTTCACACCTTTTTTAGTTTGCCTTGCTCTGTGGGAATAGATAGATGTACTATGTATAGATGTATTGTCTTTCTAGTAGTGTGTGATAATCAATGAGATTTTTGTGATTGTGTTTTCCATGGGCTAGTGAAACGTTAATGCAGTACAGTGGCACATGACCAAATTCTGAGGTGATGTGGACTGCAGGTCAGTAAATGTGTTTGACCCAAAGGATAACTACATCAGTGTGCTTTTAGGAATAAAGACTGTGCTTCCTCTCTTGTGGCAGTTCTACACAAAATGACGTCTAGCTAAACCTGACCTGGTGGCTGAACAAATGGTGTAAGCAAACTTGACAAAACATCAGTTGAAAGTCTCCTCAAGGCCAAATTCTGAAATAATACAGTATACTTCATGTCCACAGTCATTAGAAATTGTGACAGACTCAACAATATTCTTGATTGTTACTCATTTTCACAGTTGTCACATCTGCTCTGTTATCAGATTCGCCTTAACAAAAAGGCCAGCTAGAAAATAAATATGTAAAGAAGGTGGGAGAGATATGGATTTCTTTAAACCATTTGTGTTCCAGTTCCTGTAATGAATCTCTTCCTAGTCTTTGCCTCTGGCTGAGAATAGTAATATGCCATTAACCCAAGAGATTTAAAACGTGCAGTGCTGTGGTTGAAAGGGTGTCAGAAATTCCTCCTTAAGGATGAGAAGGTATTTTATTGCTTTTTCAATTGTTGGATAGCATAACCCTAGTAAGCAGTTCAGCAAAAGGGAGCTACTAAAGTAATTGTGAAGCCTGATGTTTCATTTTCACAATTAGCAGATTGCAAAGAGGGGCTGGTAACACAGATGTATCAAGGCAGGTACAGCAGCTGTTACACTTGAAGTGTTATCTCACACATTACAACCTGCTGGACATTGAAGCCTATTTTTAGTAAAAGAATAAATAAGCTGGCTGTGCCCTACTTTTTGTCAAAATGTGTCATGGGATCTTTGTATTTGATTAGAAAAGTCAGTAGAAATAACACAAGCGAACTCAGTGCCTTGTCCAAAACCTGGCAATTCTAGCAATCCAGTGCTGCCTTTTATTACAAAAGTATGTTAATATTGGTTATGAGTTCAGAGTCAAAGTGGGCAGAGGGGATAATAGCTGGTGGGAGACTTGCCTGTGTGGGGTGTGAGGTTAAATATGGGCACAAGTCCTGTTATATTAGGTAATAGCTATTCAAGATGCTTTTGGATGAAAGAATTTGTTTTGCATTGATGGAACTATTTTTGCAAAGTCTCTATTAGGAAGCTGGAAAAATGAAAGACTATGTAGAGTTATTTGTACGTAAAGACAGAATGTAGTAGGAAAGTCAGTTGTCCATTTCAGGATGCTGTTGATTGTTGTAAAGACCTTACTCTTACTAATTCTGAGCAGTTTTTTTGTCTTCACTGGGTTATGCAAGATGGTTGTCCATATAGCTCAGGAGCAAGTTGTCCTGTAAAGTGTGACCATACCCAGAAACCAGAACAGATGCAGAAAAATACAGATTGGCTATAATACAGAATTAGTGAAAAGTAAGGACTTTCAGTCAGTTTCTCTACAGATAATGATATTAAAAATTTGCTGCTTTATTACAATAGAATTGGCATAAGTTGATTAAAATCCCACCATTTAAAAGTGCCTGCCTAAGAGCTCCTGACCACAGAGTTCCCGTATTTGGAGGCAATATGATGATGTACCTTCTGGGTATGGATTTACAGGGTAGGGCAGGGTGGTTCAGCTCCCAACTCTTACTGACACACTTGCAGCCTCAGTGCAGAAAGACTCTCCTTTCCAATTCCCCAGTCCACAGCCCAGATTTAGGGAGCCCAAGGGAAGCAGTCATACTCTGTGGGATCCCGTGCAAAGCTGGTGCTCCAGAAGGAGAGCTTTGGTGGGGTAAGGCCTCTCTCCAGCTTGGACCTGCTGCTGTACAGCAGCTCACCCAGCTTGCCTGAGCAGGGCAAAGGGGAAGGAGCTGAGCCCACTCATTCACAGCAGGGCTGAGTCTGCCCTAGTGGGTGCATCAGCTGATGTGCTGGTACTTCTAGTGTGTTACAGTGGCAAGGGAGGTCAGGGAGGTCGAGGAAGAGGCCCTCTATTTCAAGTGGCTGTGTGTCGTTAGACTTAAATTTTTAAATGAGAGGCCTCAGACATGGAATTCAGTAGGTGGAGCAGAACAGTGAAGTGCCAGGAGACAGTTTGGATCTGAGTGCTGCTGGCTCTTTGAGGGACTGCTGCAGATAACAGGGGGCTTTGCCTCTCTGGCTCCCGTACCGAGACTGTAAGTTCTCAGAACTTTTCTACTGAATTTTACTTGTATTAAATAACTTGGTTTAGCAAAGCACTGTTAAAAGCTCTTGTTCTTGCTGCAGGCTGTTGCTTCATTAGCCAAACTCAGCATCCGTTTTGTCTGGCATCTGCATTTGCAACCCCGTCCTGAACGTCACTCAGCCCATTATTTGCTGCTGCCTCCCCCTTCCCCACAGTCAGTGTGAGACACAAAGGGAAGCTTATGATAGACACATGTGCTGGTGCAAGCACTGGAACAGAGACCAACCCACAGAACAGAGCACCTCTGAGGGAATGTTGTGCTTACAAAGTTGAGCTGGTGTGTTACACAGAGTGCTTCACCACGCCATTAGCACTTACCAGTGCACCCTGAGAGACCCTCATGGCAATGGCCAGCCTGGATTTCACAGAATGGTCTGTCAAACAACTTCAAAGATGGGGAAGGTCCAGGCCAGCAGGCCAGTTTTTATGTAGCAGGTGAGGCTGTTACAGGACCATGCTATCCACATACCTTATCTTCTGTCATATCATTTATGTGTGCTGCACTACTTTAACCTGGGGCATGAAATCACGTATTGGGAATCTCTTAGTATTTCCTTTTTAGGAGATTATGTATAGACTTTGACGGTTAAGCCCAATTCTTATGATTTATTTTACTAAACACGTGGCTTGAAATAGTCACACCAAAATTATTCACTTGTTTATTAACACCTCTTAAAGTTCAATGGCTAATGATTTTATCTTCCAGATGGTAATAACCTGCTACCTTAGGGGATAGGGGACATATTTTTTCTAGTATAGATGAAGGAGGGACTTAAAAGGGGAGATTGAAGTTTTGTTAATAAGCTATTTTTTGAATGCTGTAATCCAGACTGGCTTTTCTCTAGTGACTACTGAGGAGACTGACAAGTTATTTGTCATACACAAGATATTCTAAAGCCTTTTATTGGGATGACTGCTGTCAGCAAACTGACAAAGGGATGACCATGCAGTGTAAAGTGACCATTATTGTCTCTACTATTGCTCACACAGTTTTGAACATAACTTTTTTTTTTTTAAGAAAAGAAATACTGATGAGAGATTCTCATATTATTTTGTATGCACCACCAAACATTCCTGTGCATTAACTACCCAAAGCTAATTTGGTTTGTAGATGTTGCCAATTGTGTCACAGTATCAGACAGTAATGAGTTGCTGTGAGTATTTAAGTTTTGTAGTGAATGATTTCTAAGCATCTCCTGCCCAGTATTTTGCTGTGTTTTGGATCATTGTACTTTAGATTTAATAACTTTGGTATTTTTCAGATTGGCTTTTTCTTCCTTAGGCCAAACATCTGTAACATGGCATTTCCACTTGCATTTTCTTTCTCACTCTAGTCTGCTGCCACGGTTCTCTGAAGTTTGCAGATACACAGACAGCTTAGTTCCTTTTTTTCTGATCACTGCAGTGACACAGGACTCAAATAATGCAAGTCCAGAACACTGGAAATGACACATTTTCAAATGACCAAGAATGGGCCCTAGGTGTACAGCTGTTTCACATGCAAAGACATGACTCAGATACAGCCTTTTTAGACAAAACCCCTTTGTTATATTGAGAACACATGTAACAATAGCCTGGGGGGTGAGAATAATAGAACGTTTGTTGTTTTGTGAAGGGGGGTGGGAAGGGAATCCAAAGATAAGGAAATTGAAAATTAAAATTATATGTAAAGTCTGGGGTTTTTTTGCTGCCGCATAGGGTATAAAAACATTTCCTTAAGACATTTCAAGACAAGTTCCTTGTCCTTATTGCACACTCTTTCAATAACAACTCCATGTGTGACAATAACATAAATACCATGCAAGTTGATCAACTGTAGTCTGAAAAATGTTAATAATGACTGATTGAGTTCTCTTTATTCCCCCTGCTAAATACTGATACTGTATTTGGAAGCGTTAAAACAGAAAATAGAAAGGAAATTTGAAATCAGGGATTACAACCCTAAGAAAAGCTCTGTGTGGGCAGGTTTCATTGCAATCTATTCACAGGTATAGCAGAAATTGTCTATACAAGACAATTTCTAAGTACGTGGAACTTTATGGATGACAGACACTTCAAGGCATCATTATTCAACTGAAAAGATGGCAGTACAGCAAACAGATTTTTAAGCTTCTGGATTGTAGCCCTCTGCTTAGTCTGGTAAATCACTCACATCACTTTACAAAGACTGCACTGGATCCTGTAGAACAACAACCTAATGTCACAAGATCCAGAGTAAATAGCTCTTTTCTAAACAAACATTGTCTAGCCTTTCCAAGCACAAACCCATTTGTCATCAGTGAGGCCAACTAGCAAGCCAAGGTTTCAATATCTAAGCCAAGACTATCTGGAATATTTAATGTCAAAACCATAAGTATTAGAATGATTTGAAAAGTTGCGTATCTGGGACTTTTTGCACTACTGTACATCAGTAACACCTTATTTTTCAGAAATATATTTCAGTTGCAATGTAAACTTTAAACAGAAGAAACAAGTGGCTCAATGTGCTGAACTAAACGTCATTATATAGGACATGATCCATTTGTGTGAGTTGTATGTTTGCCTTGATAAACCAGTTTCGTTTGAAATATGTTGGCTTTCTTTTTCCAGGAAGAAGGGAAGTCAAGTGAAGTTTCCACACTCTGTGGCATGAAGAAGCAACATGATGTTCAGGAACAATGAGCAACCTTAAAGGAACTGGAAAGGAATTGCTTTTAGCAGGAAGGGGAACTGTTAATTGATACACACAACAGAGAGACTGTGAAGGCGACTGACACATGGTAGGCAAGATTTCTCATTAACTTCTGCCCTTCCACTGAGATTTGCCAGGATGTAGCATTGTACGCTCACCATTCATGCAAAATTCCCATTTGCTGAAGTAATGGGGAGATCATTGTCCTTCCCATAGATTTCTAGTTAATCCATGTTGTGGTTGGTTGGTTGGTTTGGAACAAACAACTAAACATCCCCTAGATATTTTCTGATCTAAATTTAATGGGTTTTAGCGCCTTGAGAATCGGTAAGTGAAGTTGATGAGGAAGTAAATCCGTCCATCTATTTTCAAAACTGGAATAACTGGAAAAATTAACAGACTAAAATAGACAAGACTAATGATATAGCATGATTACTAGCGTAGGGATGTTAAGAGATGCATAATATGATCATACTCTTTGTGGGCAAGAATGTTTTATGCCTCGCCCTGTGTTCTTTAAAGGCAGCAGGAATGTTGCTGCTGATTTCAGTGGGTGGGGACGGCCCGTTCCATGCAGAAGTTGTTTCATTACCGGTTACATTGTACTTTGCTTTTCTTTGACTGCTTCTTTTAAGCCTTAGAAAAACACCTCCTTTTAAACGTTCTAATTTCCACGCAATTATTCCTACCACCAAGACTCTTGAAATGAGGATGTATTACAGAAATCATTGGCAAGGCAATAAGCTGTTATAATGAAGTCTTCCCTGCTGATTTCCAAAAGGGAAAGCTGGTCACGGATGAGCCCTTTCCTGCGTGCCCGTGAGTGGCTGCTCCGTCCTCCCTCTGAGGGATGTGCGGGGTGTGCGGCAGCCGCTTTGCGGGGCGCTAAGGGTGCAAACGCGGCCGGGGAGGGCCAGGCGAGCGCGGGCGGTGGGACTGCGCGGCGGCCCGGGCTGGGAGCGCTGCGGGAGCGCTCGGGGGGATCTGGCCAGCGGCCCCGCTGCCCGGCCCGGCGGGGGAGGGCGGTCAGGGACCCCCCTTCGCCGCCAGCCACGCAGCCCGGCGGAGGCGCGGCCAGCGCCGTCCATGCCGGGGCAGGGGAGCGCCCGTAGGGGCGGAACGCGCCGCGCCATTGGCCGCCGCCCGCGGTCTGATAGCGAAAGGGCGGCCCGGGTTGGCGGCGCCGGGCCGAGGGCGAAGCCATCGCCTTGGTAACCTCGGCGGGGCGCAGCGGCCGGTGCGGGCCGAGGGAGCGCTCCCGGCTGGCGCCAGCGCCGCCGCGCTGGCTGGGCTGGGGCGGCGCGGGACGGGACGGGACTCGGCGGGGCCGCCGGCGCGGGCAGGTGGGTGTGCGGGGCGAGCGCTGTGCTGTGCGGGCAGGTGGGTGTGC